>DWME01002032.1:0-22292 GCA_018244795.1 Parelbella ahira ahira | reverse complement strand
CTGCAACATGGCTAATTTTATTCAATTTTGTTATTTTAAAAGAGTGCTGGGAGTTTTTTTCTCCGGCTTTTTTCTCCTGGTCTACTAGAGCCTGAGGGGCGCACAAAGCCGAAGTACAATGACTAAAACATGACTTTCATTGAGTGTATGTATGCCTATACCTTATAATGAATAAAAGAATTTGAATTTGTTCAGTACGAGGCCATTTGGAAGAACAACTAACAACACTAACAAACGTGTCGTCCAGTAGGGAGTGTGAATTTTCTTCGATTGCCAAAAAGATTTTATATTCTGGCATTGGCACAACGACATTGGCTGGCAAACGGAAGTGTCAGTTGGAAATAAAATTTGAATCCATAATAATTTCATACCATATTTTTGCTTCTTCAGAACTTTCCATTCAAAATTTAAATCAGTTTTTATTCAAAATTTAAAGGGAACCAAGCAGAAAACGTACACCTTCAAGCAAAAAATAATTTTCCCGTTCGCTTCATAAATGACGGCGTTGTAAAGCAATAGATACGTAAAGAAAATACGGGAGCACTTGAACCACAACTTTTGACAACAAAGTCGGTTGAAATCAGACAGTACTAAGTATATACGCACATTTTTGGTCAGACGTGTAATTTGAGACTATATAAAATATTTATATTATATATTTTTACCTTCACGCCTGTATTCTCCGATTTGGGTAAACAGTTGAGTCCAGTACATTCCTACAATTCGCCGGGTATGTTTTACGTTCCCACCATAAAATCAGGGGTGAGCAGTGGGCAGTGTGGGCAAGAACCCCTATTTCTCGGCTGTAAACTTGCTACGAACGCAGTGGCTCGAGATACGTTTCCACTAGGCGCTGCCACGAGAAATTAACGGGTTGCAATAAATTCTCCTACATATAATTAGCCGCGTTTCAGCGCGTTCGTTATGAGTTTATAAATGCAATTTTGTAATGTTTTATACATATAGACTAGTTATCATTCAAGCAAGTAAAACACTTGTAAACATGCCGGGTCATGTAGGTTATTGAACAGCGCTAATAAAAACTAGAACGGCCGGCGCTCGCTCGGCGCCAGCGCGGCGGCCGACCGGTGCTGCAGCTCATTGCTGTAGGACGTTCTAAATCATTTATCCGATGTTGTCACGCACAGTGTTTTGAATGTGTGGTTAATCAGCAAGCAACCGTTTTGATTTTATTTTCGAGCTCTACATGTGGCAATGTTAAAGTAACCTAAAATAAAAATATGAAAAATGGGACAGTCTGCTCGCAGCCAATGTCTTGATCGAACAATTTAATAATGTAAGTATGTTATAATGATACTGAAGGCCTCTATTTGGCATATTCACTATCTTTTAATTTTGAATATAAAGCCTGCATTATTAAAAAAAATATTCTCCTGTTATCAGCACTGCAACGATAGGTGTTGTTGGGTATTTGAAGTATCTACTATACTGCTATGGAATTGTAACATAACATCAAGCTTGTGTTTCCAGACAGAGGAGTGCAGCACACTTTCACGATTCATCAGGGAATAGAAGGTGAGCCTATCGTCACAAGGCTTTCTATAGGGCCATATGATCCCATACTGGGCAAGTGGCTCCCGTACTGCCCCAGTCAGCTGACGAGGTCTGGTTAGCGGCGGTGTCGCTGCGAGCCTTACTGCCAGCATAAAGTCATAAGTCAAGTGCCTATAAGCGCTCGATTTGCTTCTGCCTAGGTGTGACGCGGGATAAGGGACGGTAGGCGGTCCGCGCGTTTACGAGCGCAGTAGCGCATTTACGCTCGTATGAGATGCTTGCGGGGTAACATGCGTACAATAAGTCAATACGCGGCGAAAATACGTTGGACTGAAAGAGCCGGCCAAGTGTTCTTATAAACTCTATAGATTCGTACCTTAAAATAATGTAGATATATTTACAATGGATCGCCATGTTGTCTAGTTATTGAACAATATCCATCTATTTCTATAATGTGCATTAAAATTGGACATAAATACTAGAAGATACGAGACGCAATGAAATAACTTTCTGAATAAACCTGAAAGCGGTATTAAAGTTTATGTCAAAGCCAACAATTATTCTGCAGTATATATTTGACTATCTAATGTTTTCGGTTAAACGGACAGGATTTGATGAAAGACGTCGCTGGAAGTCAAGTTGCTCACGGGTTGTACGGAAGCCCGTTGTTGTCTGCCCCACCGCCGTTGGACGAGGAGTATGTGGAGCAGCTCGCCTGCCCGTTTTCAGAATGTTGCTCTTCGTGGCTGTACACCTGAACAGTGAACAATGATAAGGGTTCAATCATTCAAATAATAAAAATGTTACAACACGCAAAAATTAGAGAAGCGTTTCCCCTCCCGTGATCTGGTGCCGCCTGCTGCTGCCTGCCGCCCTCGCCCCTGACGCATCAGTACCTCGCTATTGCGTAATAATAGCGAGGTGCCTAGTTCAATTCTGTGAGATATATGTATATTGTATTGTAATATACTTACGGGCGTGCCGTCGTTGGAAAGTGAAAATGAGCTGCAACAAAAATAACACCATTATAGTACATTGGACGTCGTAGACACTTATGAGAACATATTTTACAAGCACATCAGACACGTATGTTGGGCCGAGTCTACTTGATTTCATAGTAAACCTCGTAAACAACAATGAATCGACATAAATATATTGAACACACCGTCACGTCTGTAAACCCTGAAGGAATAGGAAGAGGAGTGTAGTAGGTACACTCCCACACTCACAAGGTAGTGAGCTTTTTGCCATACTCCGGACACAGATCGAACTCCAAGCCACTATTATGAATTTTCATGTAGTAAAATCCAATAGTACCTGGGAATCGAACCTAGGACATCTCGACAACGATTTTATATTTAAAAAAGCAATAAATAAGAATATGCATACAGAATTATACAAAATACTTTGTGGACGTCGTCGGGGGCGTGCACGCACAAAGCCAAAATACAAAGTGATGTAAGAACTGACCTGCAGTGGGCGGCTCCGGTGCCAGGCGCGTTCGCTGCAAACGATACAATTAAGGAACGCTTATTAATTCTCTTATCGTTATTAATCCCTGTACATGCTAAAACTATTCCTTCCATTACAAATCATCCCTTTCTTGATTCTAGTGACTCGATTTTTTTTATCAGATAGTTTTCTAATGACAAAGTAGTAGTCGAAAGAAAGTAACAGAGTTTTACAATATGCAGTTCAAGTAGTTTTACAATATGCAGTTCAAGTAGTTTTACAATATGCAGTCTTACCCTGGACGTAGTGCGCCAGCGCCAGACACAATAGCAAGAGAACGAGTTTCGCCATCACTGCGGTTTTCTCTGGTCAGTGTACAAGTGCGCTCAGCTCCGTCTCCGACGCGTCCCCAGTACTCGACGTGTCCACTAAATGTAACACTTATATGGAAATCAGAACGACCTTCGAGTATTGTTCTGCTCCAACGCTTTGTTGTAGCCTTCGACAGGTATTGATACATTTTGAATTTTAATATTATATACGCTGAATAATTTGTATGTCTGTGTACTAAGGCGAGGTATTAATAATACCTTGCAACATAACCATCTGACCAGAAACAAAGTAGAGACTGCAATGGTAACCCCTCATCTGTTAAACTATACATATGCATGTAAGTACATATATATTTGTAGAGACTGTACACCCAGACATGATATACCTAAATATTTGTGCTCATACTAATATTTTTTTGAGTGCGAAACGAAACCTGGAGCAGATCATTCGAGGGTATCAAATATGTAGTTTATGTCTGTCCAATATGTAGAATAATAAAGATTAAAAACACACAATAATTATCTAAAATAAAATTCACTATATCAAACAACATATAAAACACACAAGGAAATAGCGTCGTTGTTACAGTAGAGTCTGTTGGTGCTGTCTGCGTGTACCTATGTCGTGTGTACCTATAACCGATCATGCGACAACAAAAAGATCGCTGATAATGATAGTGCAGTAGTTAACTAGAATGGACCTCTGATTATCATCATTAACCTTTTTTATCTTTCCACTGTTGGCCACGGGTCTCCTCTCAGGATGAGAAACGTTAAGACCATGATCCGCAAGCTGGTAGAGAGCGGGTGCCGGACACGGAGTACAATGTTGCCGCGGTATTGTTACGCAAGCAGTAATGACACCACGGAAATTCTCCAGTCGCGTTTCATAAGTTTGGAAAAACATGAAAAGTCACAAAAACATGTCAATATGTAAAAGATATTGGAACATTCGTACGTAACGAATCGGACGTCACTCTACATTATCTTCACTTAACAAATCACTGTCATAATTAATTTTGTAGGAAAAATTACAGAGGGACGAGTACCAATGGAAATACGCCGCTTCAGAACATCGCTGCCGTTGCGCAGCGGCGGTCGACTGTCGGCAGGCACGTTGTTCTTAAACGTTGCTGTTTCCTTCTATATTGTATTGTTCATCGTCTTCAATCTAAATGTTAACGAGCTAAAACAAATTCTACCGCGTCTGCCCATTTATCTGTTTGTGTGCTCTGATACCAGGAACTACGTAGAAGATTTTATGCTATTAAAGAGATCAGTTTGTTTATTCCCGCCGAACACTTAGATATATAATTGACACCAGTTTGGTACAAATTTATCCATACATGACAATAAATACGGATGCAGCAGAAACGATATAATTATGTACACTGTTCAAAGTGTATGAGTGCGCGCCGCTTACACCGTCACGTTGTAGTACTGTTAAAATAATGTACAGTGGTGTTGTTCTCCTTCAATTATCGGCACAAGAGTATCAGCCAATGTGTTATATTTTGGGATTGTATAATAATGTTACTACCATAGATATGAAATCATCATAATATATTGTAAAATTTCACTGTGCATGTGGTGTAATACTATAAATGGCACTATTGTAAAAATCCGTTTTCACGAGTTTCATAATTTCCACTTTTTAACACATTAATGACCCGTAATCGTTTAAATGCGGTGCACCTAGTTTCTGAGCTACGAGTTCCCGGAGCGGGATAAGATATATTCTGTCTCTATGACAGAATGTATCTCAATAAACCAGTGTATTGATAGCCTAGTGGTTAAGAATTCAGCCTCTCACTCCGCGGGCCCTGGGTTCAACTCCATAACGTGTACCTCTTTACGAAAGTGCCTTTTAAATTTAAAATATCACTAGTGAAGGAAAACATCTTCACGAAACCTGCTGCACACCTTAGAATTTATAAAAAAAACAATTTCTAAGGTGTGTGAAGTCTGCCTACCTGCACTTGTCAGCGTGGCAGACTTTGGCCTTAACTCCCTCAATATGAGAGGTGACCCATATTCTAACAGTGAAATGATAAATGGGTCGATTATTTGCATAGAAGATAACGGCGTAAATAACAATTTTGAAACCAATATAGCTCAAAAGCCGACAGCAGTACAGATACGAGTATGTCTCAGGCGATGTCGAAGCACACCATGTTGCTTAACTTAGAATTTCGTTGTTTGCAATTGTGCCAATATCTTATATCAATTTTATGTATAATAAAGTTACCGCCTGTTCAATTATCTATGCAATTTTTACACCATAAGTTCCTTTGCTGTTACTGTTTCGGCAGATTACACTTGAAAAGTAATTAAGAGTCTATGTAGCACAGGTTTGAATTTAGTTCATATGCGCTGGTCGTGCTAGGGCCGAGAAAGGATACATCCCCCGACCCCATGCCGGGATGCCAGGGGATCGTGAGAAAGACTAAACCGGGCGTTGGCTGGACGCGGTATGGGCAGCAACACAAGCTGTGTTCAGTAATCCCCGACCCGCTGCCTAGCGTGGATATCATAGTCACAAGTTTTTCAGAAATAATTATACATAACATTGACATTAAGCACTTCGTAGTTTAACATAATAATAATAATATTTGGGAACAACGCACAAATACAAATATTTTTTCTGGGTGTATACAAGTTTCCTATTGAGTATTCAGGTCTACTAGCCACTGCACCAACGGGCCAGTCTATGTACAAATATATATATTTAAGTGTGAGTGAATAGTTAAAACAAAAAATCGTTAATATCTTACAAAATCAAACATCAAATAAGTGGACACAACGGATTTATTAGAAATAGAACTGATTTGTACATTAGGCATGCTCCAAAATCCAAATACAACAAATTGAATTTTATTCAAAAGATGTAAAATGCTACATGAAATACCATTTCACGAAACGAGTCCAGCATGTCTCTTATGTAATGACGTGCAGATATAGGCACTAAATTAGCAAATATTTTATTTAAAGGAGGTTTAAGCAACAATTCGGTTATACAAATACCTCAAGTGATCTCTGTGTAATCATTTGTTATAGCATTATTTTTAAAGGAGGTAGAAAAGAACACCTAAAAACCTGTAATTGGACAGCGAACAGTTAATTTAATTTTAATGTGCCAATCGTTGTGTTTCATAAGCGACATTTTATTTGAAATGAAGACCTGCTATGAACGCCCTTCCCCGAGAAAACGTGCTTCATCTACGTTGTGGAAAAGAGGATGGTATTGCCACCGGAATCTCCGTTAACTTGGTAGTGGGTGCTGGCGATCCCGCCGCCTGTTGTCACACCGTTGATATTCGAGCCGGACGAGCTGAAGGATGACGAGGTGCTGGCGAACCCAGACCCGCCGTTGGAGCTGGAGATAATGGACTGGTAGCCGCCGCCACCATTAGAGCTGGAAAATACCGACTGGACACCGGACACTCCATTGTTGTTGGTCGCGATGTTTTGGAAACCGCCCACAGAGTTCATGTTAGAGTTTACTGACTGAATCACGGGATTCAGCAGGTCGAATGGTTGCCATACCGGGACTTGCGGGATGGTGATTTGGGGAATAGTAATCTGAGGTACCACGAAATCCGGAACGGGAACCTAAAAAACATTATAGATTTAGCAACAATTTAGAAAACGTCGGGGAAATAATGTTTAGCCATAAGCAAATATATTACCAGAATATTTAGCAATTGCTACTAGAATAGGATAGATTTTTATTGCTATTTTAAACTAATGGTAACATGTTCAAGTGGAAATCTACTTTATAAAACATATCGTTTAACTACGTTTCATCTGTACAGTACAAACTTCCGGTAAAATTAATTGAGAGTAAAGTAACAGTATTAAATGAAAATAATGATTGAACAAAACTATTCGCACGACTTCTACGTTGTACGCACAAGAGACGGCCATGGGTCCGCGCCGCGTCGAAAGGCTCTGTTCGGTGTCCTGGAGCTATCTTCGTTCTATATCATTATAATCATCTGTATTGTTTTAAATAACCTCGTAAATATTTATTCGTAATATGCAAACGAGAAAATGGTTACTGTGCGATATACTTAGGAGATAGACACCGTCGCGGACATTTTTAAGATACACAATTCTGTAGTACATTATTTTGATATACATATGTATCTTCGATCGTGTTAGTAGCTCCAGCAGTTTGAGGAATTTTATAGGTCTTTTATTTACACTTAGGGTTAAATTATTTGAATTTTAGTAGGAATGCTTTTGTTTTTTAAAACAAACTATAGCTTATATCACTCACAAACACTAATAAGGTAGCTCTACAGATACTCTACAGATGAAACAATTTTTAGAAGCGGACAAGTAGTTTACTTCTTGAGAATATTACTAGTATAGAATTCTGATTTGAACTGATACTGAGCCCGACCCGCGGCCGCTGGCCAACTTTAAGGGCCGCATTTCATTTACGGTTACGTCTTCGATTACGATTTTTAAGAATAACAGGTATATTTATGCCTTCCATAATTGTTTTCTTTGTACATAAAATAAATTGTTAATATCATAAACAACGCAGACGTAGTCACGATTATCAGTTAGTACCGTATAATATTACTTTATTGGAGAATATATTATGCCGCTTTACCTCTTCCCTGATACTATAATGTGATTTACTAACCTTCTGAGATATTTCTTTAAAAGTGCCTATACAAAGTACTACCTTACAAGTTATACCTCACTGGGTCATACGAGAACGTTTGATGCTTTGCTTACCGTTTCGGTCCTGCAACAAAGACGAGAGCGCGTCGTGAGTTACATATGCCAGGGTACAGAGACCAGGGCGGAGCTCGAAGCATACTCCAACACTGCTTTGGTAAGATCGTTTTAGTAAAGTATTAATGTCGTCAATATTATTAATACGGATGATCGACTGCGCGTGGTGGGGTTACGGGTGTAAGTAGGTCAAATAAGAAAGATCGACTTAATGGTACAAATTAGTGCAACAGAATGGAGTACGATGCCAGCTCCCCCGTGCTCCCCGAACACATCCCGGGTGAGTAAAGGGCGGGTGACGTATTAAAGGGCGGGTTACTACCGAATGATTTGAACTTTTTTATCAACAACAAACAATACACCTGTTGTACTAACCACTAAGGTGCTGCTTTTGTCGCTATATATTAGTTCTGCAATTAATAATTTCATATTTTAATACAGTCGTGTTTATTGTATGGTATTTCTAAGTTCAATAATTAATCATCGTTGTACTATTACTCACTTCTTTATTTCTGGAGGATCGTTGCCGACTGGAAATGGAAAAGATTATATTTTATTATCGCTGCGTAATCGTCATACATATTATTATCGTATTATTTATAAATATTTTAGTCGATAACAATTTTATTAGCAATAAATATAGTTGGTAGCAGTAGTTGGCATGAACGATTAGTGGAATGTATTGAAAATATCGAAGCAAATGTAAATATGTAAATGTCATCCTTGCACCGCAGTGCATGCGAGCGAGTGTGCTTCTGGGCCGCCGACGTGCTCGGCCGTCGCTCGCACTAGCAGTAACTCACACTCACGCGTCTCACACGAGATAGCCCTCGTGACTGTCTTGTGGTTAACTGCTAATATATTCACAGCTTCATAATTACGTATTATTCCAACCTGTAATGCTCCAATATCGGTAACAATATTGATAAGTTTCCTTTGTTAGGCGATTATAAAGACGTCTTCCCTTATTTATAATTTTATATGTAGGTACTCTGATAATAAATAACTCTAGAAATATTTTAGTGTCCGTTCTTTAAGCATTCGTAGGCGGAATCACGTTGCAGGCCGGGAAGCGCATTCTTCGTTAGTGTCAAGGGGTTTCCGCGCGGTGAGCATTAAAATAAATTACTTTGAAAACTATAAAGCGTATAGATATAAAAACTACAATATGCCCTGGCCGCTTGCCGTCCCTGGCAGGGCAGTGCGCACTCACATTTGACGACTTTGCGCTCCCCGTTGTTGTTACTGATGACGGTGGTACCTCCTTTCTTCACCACGTTGCCCTTGTCGTCCACGCCCGTGGAGCTGGACGAGCTTACCACCACGCCGTTGTAGTTCACGTTGGGGTTGTTCTTGCTTTCATTGATGATATCGTCCACGTTCGGCAGTTTGGGGAAATTTATTTTGATTGGCTGGATACTGGGTATTGTCAGTTGCGGAAACGGCGGCAACTGCGGCATCTGCAGGAGACTTGATACGTGAAAATAAATCTTCGCAGCCGTTTTAAAAATATTTCAGTGAGCGAAAGACTTTGAGCCTTGTCCTAGTTACAGTTTATACGGAGAAAGAGCCCAGATACACAAATTTATAAAGGTCATTTTTATCAATGAACTAAATTTAATCTAATATCACACTTGACATGTAAATTTACTCTGTCAATGTGAGACATAACAATGTGTTATCAAACAACAGCAAGGAGTACAAAGATTATTCAGGAACAGAAGATTATTCAGCGTTATAAAAAACGAAATAACGTTCATACTGAGAATTTATTGTTTGAGGGGCGTATTTCGCCCACTGCTAGCCATGTGTGATTCATTATTGCACGTCATCTTTGCTTACAACAGCAGACGTATTCTTCGAGTCTCAACCCCAGGACGGGCTGTCATGAGAGCGAATGCATCAATGTGTTAAAATAACTAATAGGGTTGCGAGCGCAGTTCAAATGGTGAATTCAGTTTGATATAAAATACTTTCGTCAATATTTAATTCAAATTTGTTTTGATTAAACTTACCGCGAATGTAAATCTGAAAAATAAAAACACCAATCAGTCAGTTATTCACACCTAAGCTGCTGTGATTGCGAATTCTATCATGTTTAAGAAATTTACAGAGAAATTTGTCAATACGTTATTTTTTAAATTAATGCGAAATTGTTAAACTTTATTGATAAGCCCTGCAGTTGTTTAGAAATATTGAACAAAAGATCTGGACTCTACGCGATAGCTCTACCAATCCAGCCTTGTAACAGAGCGAAGGAGCAAGCTCCATGTCTCCAGTTACGAAAAGTCCCTAGTTGGAACATGTTGATGATGGAGCGAGCTATATACTATAGAATGTTCGTACAATTTAAATCGGAAGCTGGCCGGCAACGCATTACCTACTCAGATTTGATCTCAGAACTACACGTTCCGACGGGAAAACGTTTCTTACGATCACTCACCCATTGTTCGCGAAGGCGAAGTTAGCTGCAAAAATAGTACAATTAAATTTTATTATGTATCCGCTGTTAACTTGTTATATACAAGTGGGAGTGGAGCAGAGCAGAGCGGATGTAGCGATAAGGACGTTTTACGACTTCGTGGGGCCACGTGGTGCGCGCTGGACGCTGCACTACACCGCCGCACGACGCGTCCAACGAAATTACTCTAACAATGATAATGCAATTCTCTTTGGGTTTTTTGTTTGTATTCGCTGATCAAACTGATTTATAATCAAAATATTACAAAATAAACCTTTTACGTTTCTAATTTAACGTGAAACTTTTGTTTAGGAAACATCATCGGAAATTATAACTACCGTCACCGCTATTTCCTCTTAACGATGGACGCAGGAGTATAATGTATCAGTGCGCTAATTAGGTAACATTAAACTGCCGTGATTAAATGCAGAGGATCGTTTTAAATTCAATAAATTGTACGATTCGGCGCAAATTTTTTGGTTAAAGAATACGTGAAGAGGTACCATATGGTCCCATTGCATCCAATTGTTAACCACACTTTAAACATTTACGCCTCGTTTACTGATGCACGACTTAATTATGCCAAGAGACAAGTATTTTATTATAGTAATAAAATTAGCAAGATTAGTAGATACAGCCGGTGACGGGCGCTTTAAATTAAATTATATTTCAGGCATGTTTAAATATATAGTTGTTTTAATATAAATCAAGCGTCAAAATGTATTTACCTTCCGCCGACACGAAAATTAGAGCACAAACGATTATGATTTTTAACGCCATTACAGCGCTGACTACTTTTTGTTCGCAATAATTTCACACTAATGTCGTAGTTGAACCACAGCAGTCGAAATTGTACTGAAAACTTTTGCAATGTTAACTTATTTAAGTATTATTCATGTGGTGTTGTTTTAAACGCGACAAGCTGTACAAACAGCGAGACGAATGAGCGTTATGCTTCTGAGAATATTTTGAAAGACACGTTTGAAAAATATTAAATATTACAATGAAAATAAGTGTAATGACGAATCCGAGCGGCGGCCGAGGCGTGCACAATGTGTCTTTTGTTCAAGACCCCGTACACTCGGAACTAATGTTGAGGAAATTACTAGAAGTTCGTCGCTCGCGTCAGTATTTGAACAAAAACATACATGTATGTATTTCTGAGATCCTCTATTCATATGTAAATTACACAACTTATTGTCATATAATTACTAAAATCGATGATTTCAATATTCAGAAACAACACTCGATGTAACTGTCAACATCACTGAACAACACATTTACAATTATTGACTGTTGTCTTCACTTAGCAAGTGAGGCCGCGCGCCGCCCGAACGCGCGGTAAAACTTCCAAAAGCGTGACAACCTCGCGTGCTATCAGCTCATTGTGTATTATTAGGACGCTTATCTTTATGTTCCAGTGACGTGTTGTTTTGTAGTTAACTGCCAATATCCAATTAATGTAGTCGAATTTCAGGAAATGAAGTGAATCGCTAAAGGAAATAAATATATACGAACATATATTTTATCAATCACACGGAGGTACGTCGCTGACTACGGATAAAAGTAAAGTGACCTACATGTAAAAGGACAGAGCTGGCACTACCAGTGTTCTGCCAACCGGCACTCGACTAGCCTGGCGCACTCTGCGAGGGGACCCGCGTCCGACAGTGGAACGACAAGAGGCTCGTTGATGACTACAATTTACACTACGCTGTATACTGCATACTACGCTGTATTGTGCATCGGTTCGGAATTGCATCGCCCACGGAACTTTAAATATCTTAACGTCCATTGCTAGCGCCGTCCAATTGAAATTTACAGAACTAAAATGGCCCTTTCACCGTTAACTGTTAACGTTGCAATTCAGGAACGCTCGGACCCCTAGACCGCGTTCCTATTGTACGAGGGAGTGTGGCGAACTTAACTTTAATTTTAATGAAAGAAATTTACTCATCGTTAACATCTCAGTAGTAGTAGCTTAAGTTATATCAAATATCGCTTGACCGTAGAAGATTTCTAGAAGCATATTCCTAAGCCGCTCGAGCAACTCTTTCTTTTTAGGCGAAACATAGACGCGGAACTACAGTTATTAATCCGGCCTGGAAATCACTGAGAAAATCATTTTGGCTCAGCTCTCCGAACTGGTCCAAGCAGCTCAGTGGGACGTGGCTGAACAGCACCGAGTACGAGAATAAGATTAGCCGTGCGTGTGGATCAGGTCTAGTTCGAAACACTCAAGGTCGCTAGCGTCGCTGTTGCAACACGCTGCGGGCGTGTCATCATTAGTCGCGTCGATATTTTAATTAACAACCATTTTATCCTTATTCCCTTGGAGATTGTTGTAGACGCATGCTATTTAAAAAAAACTGCTAAATACTCCCGTAACCCGAGTGAAACCAATTTTCTCTCTGAAAAATCCAAATTTCTGTCTGACGAGTGTCGACGGCTATTCTAGTTGAAAGTAGAAGTAGAATGTATCACATGTAATGTTACGACACGTTTCAGTAATTTACAACGTTGTGTCTGAACGTCATAGTGATAGGTATAAAAGGATTTTTTCTTTTAAAATGTCAAGTGTACGAAGACAAAAGCTTTTTGGTGTTTAGGTGCACGTGGCGCTCGCTGGCGAATTGCGAATGACTGTAAAACATTGCTTTATAGCGCCTGAGCGCGTGAAGCAGACTACTGGTGTGGCAGCTATAATAAATGTCGACAATTAAGCGTTTTGGTCTGAATTATTGATAGTCGAGGTGTCCTGTAGACGTCGACGACACAGCCGACCCAGTGGCTGTTAAAAGTGAATGTTAAAAGTGTTAAGCGGCCGGAGGCGCCTACGCGCGAAGAACTAGTGACAAACTACATGTGAAATGCTTACGTTATTAGCAAATATAATATTTCCGTGCTTGGCCATGTAGTTATTAAGTTAAGACACTTTTCAAAATAATGATATCTATTTATTCTGAAACGTGTAACCTCAATATCTGGAAATATGTTGTAGCCGAGTCTGCCTCCGTTTAATACAACGCATTTCATCACGGCCCGACATACCTACCTACAAGCAAAAATTATTCAAGTGGGTAGAAAACTTTCATAACAACAGACTATATTTAACAAGAATTTTTATGTTAGTATGCATTTAATTAACAATAAAATTGAATACAAGTAACCAAAATATTGACTAAATATTCAATATTATTAATATTAAATAGGTACTTAGACAGTCTTAATTTACGTAGGTAATTGTAAATTTTTGTAGTAGTGTAAAGTCAGTGTGGGCCACGGCGGCGCGCTGCCTCTTCCCACGCGGAGGCACACCACAATACACCCGTTACACAAAGGCACTTTGAGAAATATTGTTATTGCTGTTAATATGAGGGCACACAATGACGTCAGAATAATGAGAAGATATCTGAACAAATATATGTGATTGGAAATTTACAAGGGTCCGGATGACTGCACGTCACCGCAGAACATGTCGTTATCTTACAACATTCAACATTGAAAGGCAATGAGGGCCTCTCAATAAAATATATTGTTTTGAAAATTTTCAATATAAAGAAGAGGAGAATAAAGCATGTTAGTGTCCTGGAAATCCTGAGAGCGCCTTACAATATTTCTTGATAAAAGTTTGACGTCTGCAAACCTACACTAGGCCAGTGCGGTAGACTATGGCCGTAACCGTAAGCTTCTTGGTCTGTGCTGAAGTTTGTGGTCAACAGAAGAATGATAGAAGAGTAGACAATGATGATTACAATAAAAATAGCAAAATGGATATGCAAGCTGTCGGATGATAACAGATGACTCGAGCTGATGGCCATCGACATCGGTAGCCATGCCAGTCGCCGTTGCTGAACTCTCAAGGATTCATGTCAGGCTACAGCAATGTTCACAGTTGAATGTACAGGAATACAAATTGTTACGCAGGCCGTCGCTCCCCCGCTACCATTGTCGGTGGTGGCTCACCAACAACCGCGCGCACCACCACGCCAGACCCAACGAACTCGACGGGCTTATGAGATACAACATACTTACTGTACCGTACTAAACTGTCATATTGCTTCTATGAATCACATATTTAAAAAAAATACCAAACCAATGTATGGAATGCAAGTTTGTCAGCACGAGACGCCCTACGAGAGGTGCAGCGCCCGACGCCACAGAATTACGTAATATAAGTATGTGCATACATATAGAGCACAGGCTGTGATACTCGCCGTATGTAGGCACTATCAAAACTAATATTGACACAACATTTGCGGGGTCCACGTCACCAATACGAGTGTACAACCTGTAACTATCCACTGAGACACTGCCACGTAAGTGCTGGTGCGCTTGTCATATGGCGGCTTCGTCGGCGACGAGTGTACAGAGTAAATACACTAAAACCTTATCGAGCTTATACAAGAAGGACGGCATGTCTGTAAGGATAAAAATATTTGGCTTTCTGCACTCTCGGCCTACCCCACAATGGACTTAGCGTGTTGATATAATAATAAGAACTATGATAAAATTCCATGCATATAAATCGTATATAAAGAAAATGAAACAGAGCCCAATGCAAACCAAATATCAAGAGACGAGCAAGTCACAGAGGCCGAGCTGCCTATCTACGAGCCATGCACGTACACCTACAAACTATATCAAGAATTATTTTAGTGCTGGAACTACTCACACTCGGCCGTCTGATATCAAGTCAGGGACACTCTATACTAAGCTACCGAGACAGGTGACAAACAGCTTAATATATAAGTATGTCTTCTCTGTGAATCCAACAGGCGATCCCCGGCTCAGCAATCAGCGTCGTTAAGTATCGAACGTGCCAGCGGGCACACTGTGCGACCTGCGCGTGCTCGTGCCGGCAACAAAATAATCATTAATGTTAAGTAAACCTGACCGCGACTCATCAGTGAAAACCTCACCTGACATTATCATGCACAAACGAACGGACAAATAGAAAAAAAATTAGCACTCATTGTTTTTGCTTGTATCGCTCTATTAAAGACTGGTAATGCTAGTTTACTATAAATATTTCCATGTATAAACACCGAGCACTTACAGTTTTTATATATGTAAGTATCTTATATAGAATCTATTTTACCGTTTTTTTCGTTCTACAAATTTAAATACCTAACAAAATGTGTCAAACTTGATCCTGGTTTATAAATTTTTCAATAATAAACAAATACATTAAAATTTGTGAAATAATAAAAGAGGGAAACATTGTAAATAAGTTCACAATAATAATCTCAAAAGCGCAAAAAACGAAACATTGCGCTTGTACCCCCGAATAGGTAGGCAGGGAAGTGTAATACACTCCCGCGTTTCACCAGTTAAGTTACCTCTCACTACGGAATAGTGAATGAGCTTATTGCCATACACCTGGCACAGATTCAGGCACCGAGTCACTACTAGATATTACAAGTTAGAAAATCCCAATATAATAGTGCTCGACCCGGGATCGCACTAAAGGCCTCTCGATCAGCAGTCGCATTCCCTTTGACCAACGGGCAGTGTTCGGCAGTCGGAAAAACGACTTTTTTATTACGAGTAGATCTAACAACAGTCATTGGCACCCGGATACCGAGAAGGACATCAAATCCATATACAATACTTTCTGATAAAAAAATTATTGTCAGTCGTCAAACGGCCAGAGTTCTAGATACATGTCCATATGAAACATAATTACCAAAATAATTTTTTCCTTGCTTACTTAATAATCATTGTTTCTAAAGATTTATTTCCTTTTGCTTCTTTTAAAATTTAATATTCCGAATAACTGATCCTGGTTTAGCTAAAACTTTATATAACAAATAACTTTTATATTCTTTTTTATAAATAAATGTAAATCTTTCTTTTCCATTTGCTTATAAGAATGTAATAAATTGTGACAGCCTGAAGCGCTAACATATCGTCGACCACGCTTTATAAACCAATACGTTAATATCTTCTTGACCTTATTACATAAAATCCGTACATGGAGTCGCCACAGAGATCCGCCTTTCTAGCAACACGGGCGGCGCGCCGCGCGCGTCCCCCGACTGCGTCCACTTAGTTTACAAAGTATCAAAATAGACGTTACGTAAACAACATTTTATTTGGTGACGATTAAATCACAAACTCACGACCGGCGGAGATACGACCGGCGGAGATGCGACCGGTCGGGCCACGTGAGCCACAGTACCCCCCACACCTTTAATCATGTTATAATTTATTCCATTAGTTTAACGACATCCAAAGGTTCACTCGCAATCATGCCAATATCGTAAAAATCTTATTTTACTCAGTTCTGTTTTTTTCTACATCGTGATAAGTCGGAATGTGGTCGATACCGAATAAATTTATTATCTTTATTTGACTTCTTCTAACAGGCTTACGCCCGGCGATTATTATCACCAAAATCCGTTTTTCACAGTGCTATATATTGTATATGTACCTACATATATTTCGAAGAGCACGTGACATAACAAATTATCAGTGATAAACACATTACGTAAACCGCGCTGTTAGATGAAGAGGCGCTCGGCGGCGTCCTGACTGCCTAATGAGACTGGAAGTGGGACATTTGGATTTCCCAATCGTATTTTGATCAAGATTTTCCGGGTGATCGTCGATAAACTTGGCCGCAAACAATAAGCCGTTAGGCGAAAAAAGGACGACGGTTATGAGTTTAGTCGGCGGCAGGACAGGAGTGGGGAGATGAATCGGCAGGACGCCGGCCACGCCGGCGCAGTGGGTTTTCTGAAGGCTGCGGCGCGAGCCGCATGCCAACACCGTCAGCGACCTCGCACGACCCTATTAATACAACGACCATCCGCCGTCCGACCTAGTGTCTCGGACGAGTCCAGCCATGAAGTTCCTCTGCCTGTGCCTGTGCGCGGCGGCCGTTGCGACGGTGGCGCGCGCCGCGCCCGCCAACGGCTTCGTGTTCCCGGACGAGAGGCGACAGCAAAAGAAGTTGGAGCCCATTATTACACCTCCCGTTCTTCCTGTTTTAGAACATCTAGAGCGTGACCCAAGCACGTTGTTACCGAACGAGAGAGCGAAGGCTGGGCCGAGTGCAGTGAACCCTAGGTTCGGTTTGGGGGGCGGCTTCAACGTGAAGCCGTCCGGTGGCGGACTGACGGCGAGTGTGAGCAGCAGCGCCAGCGGGGCCGGAGCCAGCCACTCCGCCTCGCAGTCCTTCTCCTTCGGCTTCAACCAAGGATTCAGCGCGTCGCACTCCGCTAGTCAGGCGTCGTCTTTCAATGGATTTGGAAAGTAAGTGACAGATAACAAGTAATTAACAGTCATCTTTATTTCCAAATGTTCAAAAGCATGGTCTCCTCTGGATATGCAAATATTGAAGGTTGTCTCTATTGCTGAGCATACTTAAAATGTAATTGAAAAGGCGCAAAACAACAAAATGATTGCACCGGGTGATCTGATAATAATTTAATTTGTTATACTTAATAATAATAATAATAATCAACCCATTTGTCATTCCACTGTTGGAATATGTGTCTCCTCTCATATTGAGAGGGTTAAGGCCATAGTCTGCCACGCTGGTCAAGTGCGGTTTGGCAGACTGTTGGCATACTTGTTATACTTGTCGTACAACATTTAAATTAAAACGGCTTTAATTTTTCAATGCAGTAGCCGATTATTTCAGGAACTTCAATTATAAACATGAATTCCTTAGTACAAATAGTAATCCCCTATGCCTGCATATAACTAAACTCCTTATAGTTATTTTTATAGAAAATAAATGTGAAATTAGGAAAAACTTAAACAAATCCTTTACCATTTTCTCAAGAAAAAGCTTTTGATTTTCAGTTTACGCTCTTTATAAAGTCACGTTTTAATTTCGTGGAAAACATCCGCTCCATATAAATGTTTTCTATCATTATATTTGCGTGGCAAATCCTTTACAGGATAGGCTTAATATTAAAGGGCTTATATAAAGTATTAAAATTTTCTTATTTATTCAGTCAAATCCTTAAGTTACTTTGGTACTTCCTCTTTAGGCGAGTGGTTGCAAGAGCTATTGCTGAACGAGAGGTCCTGGGTTCGGTCCATTGATTGGTTACTAATGGGTTTTCCTAGCTTAAAATTCCTAGCTACGAGCCTGAACTTTTGTCCGGTATATAGTATCCGTATTCACACCTCCTATTCCTTGACTGGTATTATATACTACAGTTCTATGCCTACCTCTTCGGCGATTACAGACATATCTAAAGGTGAAAAACATCTAATCAGTTTTGATCGAAATAAGAGACTGTTCAGTCTTAATGTACTCTAAACATATTTTGAGTAAACAATCTCATAGAACTGAGTTTTGTTGAGCAAAAGTAATCAAAATAATGGTTTCAATTAGAACATGTCACACATTAGTAATGTCGCTGTATGTTTTATTTCAAAAAATTTCCATTTGTCCTTCGGATCGCTCGCACAGCAGCTCCTTTTTGACCTCATCACCGTTCAAAAGATATTAATGAAAGTTGATGGGTTTCCTGGATTCCTTTTGCAAATTTTCCGCCAATATTTTTTAATGTACCTATTTTTATCTCGCTCGCTTATATATTGCAATATTTTATTGTCATTTAAGCTCAAAGTTCCCCATTAGAAAAGAAGGTATTTCGTATTGAAAGAAAATTTGGATACCGTTTGTTCATACTACCAAAGGTCGATGTGTTTTCTGTAATTTTACGTATATTATTCCTGTATTTTATTATTTTTAAATAATAAAACAACTTACAGACAAAAACAAAATAATTACTTCGGAAAAAAGCTATTTTACTGTTTTTTTTATATTTAATATGCATTAACATCTCAAGTTTCATTAGTTGAACCAGACAGGGAGCCGTTCAACAATCAGTATACGTTTGTCGACGGGTCCTCGGATACACAATAACTTACAATTACACAATATTTCACAAAGTCAACTATCACCAGCATCAAATCATTTTATAATAATATATTTAATGGGTATTTCTTCCAATGTTTAATGCAAGCAAGTCATATCACAAACGTCGCTACCCCAGGCACGGTTATTGCAGCGGGACCGAGAGGCGGTAGACCGGCGCTACAGCACGCACTCTGCTCAGCTGGTTCGTAAGCACTAGGAAGCTCTTAAGCTCCTCCACTTCCGCGTCGGTGTTTCACGTTTCGAACTATCTGATTACAATAATGAGTAGTAAATGTAGCGCCTTGTCAATTGTAATTGCAAATTATCTATTATAATTGCAAATTAGCAATTGTAATTACAAATTAGCAGATTAGTTTGTATTAACATGCAGTAATTTAATTTATTGACTATCTTATGTTACTATTTATTTTTATTTAATATTGAACAATAAACCACTGAATTACGTAATTGTATAATAATGTATGCACACCAAGGTCAAATTGATTCATCTATTATTATCCCAATTTATGATTAAATAAATATTTCGACGCAAAAGAAGAACGAGATAATCATATCTATCGATATACTATCAAAATATATGTAATTAAACGTTAACCGTACACAAAACATAGCATTCGGTGACCACTCGGGCACCCCCACGAGCGGCCCGGGCCTCATAAGTAGTCATCGAAATGTGCAGCTTCTTGTTCACAAAACTTTCGTAAATAGTTTTATTCTGCAAACGATATGAAGAGTAACTGCATTAAGTTAATACCTAAATATGTATATTACAGCGGCTTCAGCGGCAGCCAGGCCAGCAGCCAGGCGGCGGCGTTCGGCGGCGGCGGCGGCTCCGGCTCCGGCGCCGCGTCGCAGGCCGCGGCGCTGGGGAGCCACTTCGGCAGCCAGAGTGCTTCCTCCGCCTTCGGGTTCAACTCTCTCAACGGGTTCTCTCAGCCCGACGTAAGTGTAATCGTCAGTTTAACGGAAAATTAGTTTTTATCATATGTAGTTCCGATTAACTGATATGCGGAATTTAAAGGTCTTCATTACATTAATTATCTATAAGAGGCAGATTACGGCTTTAGCTCTTTTCATTCCGAGAAGACACTTACGTTCAATAGTGAAATAATAGACCGTCGATGAAAAGAGGGAGCCACTTGTGATGTGAACATGGAACCTAGGGTGACGCGCGGCCCTGCGTCCTGCGTTACACAACCAAAAAAATGACACAACCTTGTTAGTCGCAAATAAAATTGCTGTAGGTTCGTTCAAATGATATGATCCTTAACAAAGGGGATAATTAATATATAACAACAAAACAAGTTCTCGCTGCATTTCCAACTCCATATAAGGTTAAATTACGACTATAAGTACCTACATTAAAACGTAACAGAATCAAGCCGGCGACACTAACAAACGTGTTCGATGTTTGTAACTAACATCTATTAATTAGTGGAATTACAATAACATTATTTAAATTGGTTTGAAATTTTACTTTTATTGTATTTACAATTAAAATAATATCGAAAATATTTATGTAATTACCATTTTAATTATAATAATATAAAATCTATATTAAACATATTAAAAAATCCGTAAAACGAACGGAACAAAAAGTAATGACAATCACCGGTCGTTGAACAAAATGTCATTACGTTTGAAGAAGTTCGAGGAAGTGAAACTGCATTTAAACCAGTTCAAGTTCACGTGCAAATACCAGGGCCGCATACATACGAGTACGCCGGCCCGTCGCCGCGGTCACTGTTGCGAAAGGACGGCTTGCCACGTCGACACTAAAACACGTTCAGACCATTCATGCATATACCTTGCAAACTTTTTTTATGCTATTAAATATCACAGACCCTTGTACAATAATTTATTGTATGTAGACCGAAAGTTGCGCAGTTAGTGTTATATTATATGAACAGACATTATCGAATAGGCCGGATGCTGACCGATGGGGACTCAGAAGTCTCCAAAACGTGTCTGCGTGTGCGATGAGAGTGATGATGACGAATAATATTAGCAGTTTATCCGAGCCAGCAATTGTGTAACGAGGTCGACTATTTGTTCTGTGACGAAGTGTAAAAACGTATAACGTAACCGGTGAAACGTGGGAGTGTATTATAATTATCTCTCTATCACTCCGGGGATTATAGCGTGATGTTACTTTTAAAATAAATCTAAATATAAACAATATTCTTTCTCGTCATTCACCAATGTTCTACAACGGGCAAGCACATTTTTCGCTACAACATACGTTTTGTTCCGATCTCCGTAGTGCAATGAACATTCTATAGAGAGAGATAAATCAGTTAATTATTGGCTGACTGCTACAATTAAGCTTTGATAAACAAGGTGCCGGACTGTACGTGTAAGGAGTTGATAAGTTAATAAATGTTTATCGCAGTACACTAACTATATTTGAAGTCAGAATGTCGTGCAGTTCTCTCTAAGGACTGCTGCTCCCAACCGCAGTGGGTGACCCTCAGACGGCTGTTTAGGTGATTATGAGTATGGAGGCCATGAGATCCTGGGTAATACCATCGGTGTAATTTTGATTGGTATTCACTATTGATTCTATTTTGAAAATTACAACCCCATGCCTGTAGTAACCCCATCGGGGATTCTTTTAAAAACATTTGCAGATTTACAGACCTCACAAGACTTATTGAGCGTTATGGAAAACTCGAAGATATTTGAATACCCTCGCACTAACGGTTTTCATATCTAGATATTGCCCAGGATATCTTGATTATAACTAAATTCAAAATAATATCGCTTTAATAATGAATTGTAGTACATACGTCGTGGCTGCGCCGGCGGTGTTTGCGCAGCGCCACGAAAACACACCGCTCGTACGTTTATTCAATATAAATTGCGCTTTGTC
>DWME01002031.1:0-22292 GCA_018244795.1 Parelbella ahira ahira | reverse complement strand
TTATTCACTTGCTAAACCACATTACATATTATGTGCTCAAATTCGCTACCATTATCATGATAGGTCTATAGCCGAGTTACAAATTAATGTTATTAGTAACATAACAATGATTAAATTTAAAGTTAATTGAACATTGAAATTGAACATAAGCTTGATAATAATTATTACTGTCAATGCAGTATGTCAGTTTTCATATCATATAAAAGCAATTTTTCATTTTCAATCTAATATACTAATTTTTGCCTGCGGCGCAACTCGCACTGAAGTCTATTTTCATTCCCATAGATCGTATTTTTTTGCTAACCGAAAACGGAAATCTCAAATTTCTAGTGTTAAGAATATTAATATAAAAAAAATTATAACATAACATTTCTGTCACCTACACGTGGGACAGTTAAAAAAATTAAAAATTTTGGAATTTATTGTATTTATTCAACGATAACACAAATTGAATTTCTGGCGATAACATCATTTTTCACTATTTTTCTTATAGAAAATATCCGTACGCAATTATGAAAAATATGTATGAAAAATCCTATAAATCTCCAATGGAAATATCGCAGAATCGTTGTAAATCTGCACACAATAGGAAATAAAACTTCGACCCACATTGTAAAGCGACCGGCTTTGAACGCAATGGGATCTCTATGCACTACTTTCCGAGCTATTCCTTTACAAAACCCTCGCTGACAGGTATACACGTAATGCTTTCAACGCTTTGAATGTGACATTTGATAACACAATTTCAACATATACATATATAATTGGTACATAAAGTTAAAAATAGCTTTAGACGAGTAACCTTGTTAATAATACGAGTAATTCGCACACATTTTTGAAATATGTAATTTTGACAACAATATTGTAATACAGTAGCAAAGAATCCCGCAGGGAACCGCCCTTGGACCCAATTTGTTGATGAATTACTGTCATTTGATTCATCTGCGTGTAATTTTGACATTTTATTAGCAAATATGTTACAGGTAAAGTAATAAAAACATTAACGATTCTCTATGAGTGAAGCTAATATACCTAAACTGATAATGTTTATTGCTTAATTAGAACACCTTCCCGATCAATTTACTGATACAGCGATGACGGGTAAAACCTAAACGAAAGGATTTTTATACATATCGGTTGCACAAACATTATTCTGTAGTATTTCTTAAGAGATTACAGCATGTAAAGACCGCAGTCCCATTGTAAATCCAGACGCGAACATAATAACAAATCCTCCCCAACAAAAAAATTGTAGGAAACGACCTAGCTTAAAACACAGTGACAATCCAACTGCACTCCAGTGTATAATGTTTATGCGCTTCAAATATTTATAGTTGGACAACACTACCAAATGTATATTCCATTTTCATCCTTACGCTCTTCTACTTAAAGGCTACGGAACAGTGAACACGCGGTTGTGAAATGATTAAATTAGACGGATATTTTATTGGAATGCTTCTTTCCAAAACATAAATGTCAGTTTTGTCGTACGCCCCATATAAAGTTTCGAGGTTTGACGACGTT
Organism: Parelbella ahira ahira; assembly: GCA_018244795.1. NCBI lineage: Eukaryota > Metazoa > Arthropoda > Insecta > Lepidoptera > Hesperiidae > Parelbella > Parelbella ahira. The sequence continues at coordinate 20,768 of DWME01002031.1, read as the reverse complement.
TCCACGTATGCTAATGTACGGACATAATATATAAACCGTTACGCGGAATAAATCTCTGAATGCATTCTTGCATCTACTGTATATCGCATTGGACCGTGCTTAGTCGTACTTAGCAGTTCATCGCAATATATGCTTCCATGTTATTTGCTTTCTAGAAACGAATAGTTACCTACATAATTTTTCAAATTCCTTATCCCGAAATGATCAACCGTTTTATCGTTCCATCGTTAGACATGCGTCTCCTCTCAGAATGAGAAGGGTAAGACCATAGTTTACCAAGTACGGGTTGACACACTTCGCACACTTTAGAGACCATGATGGACAACTCTAAAGTTTTCAGGTTTTTTACTTATGTTTTCTTTCACTGTTAAAGCAAATAATATTTCATGTTACAGCAGACATTTTTTTTTTTCAACAGATTCGCGCCAGAATTTAAACCTATGTGAGATACCCGTGTAAAAATGGAAAAAGGAATGAATCTTTTAATTTTTAATCAATTATCTTTCATAATAATAACCAACCTAACCTACTAAAGTGGAGAATGGTACAGCTCATGAAATTCGGTTTTCATTTTTCAAACGGTGACCGTAAGAGATTTTCTAGAAATTGAAAAAAATATTGATATTACGAGCAAGGGTAGATATGAATTATCTATCATATGAGGTTTATCGTCAGCTTAGCAGATCATTACTCAGTCACCGACCTCGGCAACTGCGGGCAACATGACCCCAGCGAGCTGGCGCCCTGCCATGCCGTTGCGTGCTTACCCTTTAACTAAGCTAGTAGTCACTGAAAATATAGCACGAGTACACAGCTGGTGTTTTGAATACATAACTTAAATGTTTTATTCTTTGTCTTTTGTTTAGAATCAAAAAGAGACGAAATGACTTTACCACCTTTTAGCAATACGACCAATTTATTTAGGTTCATTCATAAACCTTTATACGGCAATGGAATTATTGTTTATATATTCTTTTGTAATACCTTAAAGTAAAGCTACAAGGGCGTGCTTAATGGTTAATGGCATTCACTCGCAGTTAACCCTGGGTGATGAGAGAGCATGTGATAGAATTATGCTATAAAAATTATAATAATAATACCAAACACAAATATAAAACCATAATATATTACATAAAAGTTACAAATTACATACAATATAATATATAGAAACACATACACAGTAAATGCATACGTAATCTGGTAATATGCGCCTTAAATTATATTAAAAGAAACTAATCTCAAATCTTGCTTTAGTGTGTTGTTCATAATAATATATAAGAGCACTCTGTATTTTTACACTCAATAGTGACCTTTTATCAGAGATCCCCCACAAAACACCATTAATGCTTCTGTTTAATTCGCTTAACGACGGTACTCATAACCTTATACATAAGTCCTAATAAACAAATAAAAAAAATCTCTAAGGCGCATGAAGTCTGCCATCCCGCACTTTGCCGGCGTGGCAAAGTATAGCTTTAACCCACTCATTATAAGTGGAGAGCCATGTTCCAGCAGAGTAATGATAAAAGGGTCAGAAACTAAATAAACTCAGATATGAAAAGGCTAGAGGATCCACCAACTGACTGTCCGCACGAATTTTTGGTACTTCTGTGGTGGCGGCAGAACATGTAACGGTTCGTACGGCGAGTGCAACCGTCACACCCATTTATGCTATGAAGAAATTGTTAATATAACAATTTGTGTTTCACTTTGAAGAATGTATTTATATCCACCTATACGCAACATATGATCACCCCAGTATTCGGGTGCAATAATAAGTCTCTAATCAACTTCAAATAGGACAGATAACTTCTACACTAAATACACTCACACTAACATGTACTAACCGGACTAATGATGATAACTATGGACGGCAGTGATCATCTGTGTCTGTTGCCTGCTCGTTTCCTAATCTCGGCGCTGATAAATTACACACGGTTTATATATCAGAGGAAATGAATGTGTAGTTTTCGTATTGTTTTAACACATAATTCGTCAACTCAGAGAAAGTTCGATTGTTGAAGCTTATTTCTTAAGTAGTTACTACCTGTTTTCAGTATGTCGTTTGACATTGATTAAAAAAATCATATATCTATGCACGAAGAAACATATTATCTTTAGACTCAAACGTTACAACCCCACAGGATAAACAAAACACCAGTTATTTCTGAAGCCAATCAAACTTTAAGAAAAAATCTGTTATGTTAAAACACTTGATATATCTCCACCAAACACTGGCAACTAAAACTCCAGCCCTTCAGTACCGAGACCGAACACTTGCATAGAAAACATTAATGTTTTACAATCAAAACAATATCGTTTAACTTGAAAACGTTATCTCCGAGACAGTTACAGTTAAATAATAAACTTGCACGGTATTCAAAATAAGTCCGAAGAAAAGCAATCCCGACCAAGTCTTTTATTGTTACAACTTAGTTGTACTTCGACCATTACACTAATTGGTCGCTTAGTCTACTGCACGGAAAGCAAACTTAGTCGACTAGTATCTAAATACCTTGTGACTAATATGGTACTTAAGTTATATAGCTTCATCAATTTGCTAAGAAAGATTATTCCCAAATATAAGATGTCTAAAACCGTGTGTGGGTCTCGTTACAACTATAGAAGCTTAGAGCAAATTTCGTTTTATTCCTTTTGTTAAGATTTCTGGAGATATCCATTAGTAGCAAACCCGATTGCCAGAAGATTCTAGACTATTCGAAGCTGGCAACGAGGTCTAACGATGCGATGACGTCATACGCGTACCGTCCGAAACAAAGGCTTTTGTTCAATAAAACATTAGCTAACCAGTCTTTTATAACTGAACCCTACTTGCTTCAATAGCCATAGAATCGAAAGTGACAATTTCTTTTGTTACTCCCGCTTTGAAGGTTAAATATTTAAAATTTTCCATAAAACTTAACACGTGGAAAGATCTACAAATTTATTTTGCACAAGAGACCGTAGATTTCAGCTTTTCATTTAAATAATTCGACCACAAAAGATCTAAAATTAAAACGAAAGGCATATTTATACAGAAAAGATGACGTCGGTCATTGTTCCCGACTCCTGGCTTTCAAGATAACGATGCGGAACAAAAGTGAAGTGGTTTTTTGGCAAATGGCATGACGTTTTGTCACGTTCAGACAACAGATTATTTTACTTGCCACGAATATTACACAACTGTGTTTGTGTTACGGATGACGACAAGAGAAATGTTTATACGAGCCACGTGATATTAAGCCACTAAAGTCGCCTTTGAACATTTCTATCCTAACAAAGTTTGGGCTGACTTTACCTAAGATCCAACTAAGTTGTATGCCAGGAAAATCTTGGATATCCAGGGACCTTGAACGCCAGGGAGATATTCGTACTAGACCGATTGAAACCTTGTCAGCCCGTCATGTTTGGAATACAAATTGTTGTTGTTGTGGATTACATTTTTATTAATTATTATTTTGATTTGTTATTCTAGATTGTTTCTTAGATCTTCTATTATAAATTCCAAATAGTAGCTCGGAGTCTGGGCCAGTGCCCGGTGTATGGCAATAGTTTCATCACCTATCCTACCCATGGTGAGACTTAAACGTATCTGTTGAAACGTGACAATGTACTACAGTCTACCCCCTCGGAGATTGGAGTATGGGTGTGACGTATACGTTGTTTGATATTTTTATGCAAATACAATTACTTAGTATTTGAATACGAGAGATTTCCAGACTTTTGAAGAAATGTTAAATGTTTTATGTGATAATGCTTCGTCATATGCAACAATTCAAAATAGGGTGGCAGTGTCTGAAAGGGGCCACACTTGGATCCAATATAACATCTCGCCATCTAACAAAGAAATATTATGACTCCGGAAAGTGATTGTAAAATACGTAATATATTATTTATGGTTTTATCGTGTGGATATAGCTATATATAAAATAATTCTAAATAGCTCATTTGCTGGATATTTGGAAAAATATTATTATGGCCAACTTAGATATAGACGAAAATAGATATAAGTTCTAGGAGGATGCGATTGATTACCAACTGGTCATGTTTATTGACGATGCGTAGAGAAATATACTATAAATGTCAGGGGGAAATCGAAGAGGGCAAATCTTGAAATCTGTTAGCAAAAGGCGGCAACAGTCTTTCGGGACGCGAAAGAAAACGTTGATGATTAATTACGTTCTAAACGCTTAATCAACAACTGATTATTACCCTAATCGCTAGCCAAATTACAAAATTACATTCGCGGAAAAAGGCCAGCGTTTGCAGGAAAATAATCATCCTTCGCTGAAACATTGCTCAGATTTAGGTACGCGTCACTGCTTTGACGAAAGGGAGTGAATTTTTTCAGGTCTCCACGAGTATAATCCCCAGTATAAAGCCTTTAGAAATTCGATGTAAGATGGCCAGTTGGATGGATAGTTGAAATATTTAAAGTCTATGTATAAAAATAAAAGCAAAATAATCTGCCTCTGTGAAATTCAATTGATAAGATAAGTATATTCAAATGGCAAAAGTAAAAATATAGATTTGTTCACAAATATGCCCCATAAGTAGCTTCCATCACATTTAATCTCATTTGAGTCCAACATTCAATTTCAGTTTGCAACAGCAATTTTACTGATAATATCTATTATTATTTATATTTATTTGGTTGGATAAATAGTAGCTAAATGATTTTTCCTGCTAATTTGACTTTAAGGTCTTTCCCTCCCACTTCGCTGTCATCAGAGCTAAAGTTCGTATTGTATTCTCAGCTACTTACAACTGAAACGTTCGTATCGTAATTAACATGTATTTTGTTATTAGCGGTTATTACAATAAACGAAATGCAGTAAAAGTAATTGAACGATACGAATAAAATATAAGTAATTAAATTAAACATAACTAAGAACTCCAAGATTACGTTTGGTGATTTTTTTTAATTTGTGTCATATTTAGTTGGCTGTGTTTTCATTATGTTTATATAACTTTGTATCATTTGACACAATTAATGTTACATTTATGATCACACATTTAAATTAACTTTAATTGCGATGTAGCATTTTAATTTGAAAACTAAAAAATATTTTATTACTTTCTTATAATTATTGAAAGAAATTAACACAATAATACACAGAACACGTCTGGCACGTCTGCCGAAACTTATATTACTTTATAAGAACAATCTAACTCTAACCATTACCGAAACCTAAAAGTTTACGTACGCACCTACATATGTAACACGCAAATTGCGTAATTTTCGTTTTACGTAACAAAATATAACCTAAACGCAATATGTAAAATGGCGTTGGGGAAAAATGTCGTATCCGCGTCTGTAGCCGTCGTATGAACACGGAAATAATGAAAATTTAAAACGAATGAACGAATCAAGAAAATAACATGTAACTCGATTTATCCCGAAACTCCTTCGCAAAGAGTACTAAATAGGTATTTCATTATTTTGTGTTTTTCATTCTGGCAATATTTAGTGGTAAGTGCGGATAAGCGCACATAACTTCCATTTTATTAATTTCTGTCTTTATTTTATATTCCGTTAACAAAAGCATAATATAGTTATTTTGTTTCACGATTCAATATAATTTTTAGTGCGTTGCGGATTAAAGATGAAGCTCTCAGTCAGTCTCCGGCGCGACCTTGCTGTAACCGGCGGGAGCTCATGAGGAAGCACCTCGTACAGGTCCGAAACTAGTCGGGCCATCCCGAAAAACGTACGTGAGTTAAGCGGGTACATCGAAAATCACGACTGTCGTATTATTAATTATTAATGGATTTAAAGAGTCAAATAAATGTAAACATGACAAGCAATACCAAATTTTAAGTGAGAGTTAGACAAAAAGGTATCAAATATTAAACTTCGACTTTTCCGACTAGTACAATAGAAATTTATATAGGTAGTATCATAACCTCTATACATAAGACGAAATGTAAATTGCTAAGCATAAAAACAAACACGGCGATAAAACATATAAGCATAAAAACAAATGGCGAAAATATATTTGTTCAATCAAGCAGACCACTTTATAAAAACTTGTGAAAGTAAACGTTGGGCTAGACAGGCGGAGGATCACTCGTGTAGAGACATCGAGACCAGATGAAGTGCGTGTAACAACAGAAAAGATATTTTTAGTACATAAAAATTTCACATACTCGTACATACCCAATTTCTTTATTTATATATTTCTTTATCTTTTAATATTGCTAATAACATCACGCCTGTATTCCCCAAAGAGCTAGATATAGGAGTGTAGTACTAGGCAGTTTTTTTAATTCCGGCCAATTAAGTACACTTTACCCCAAATGGCATTTTCTACCACTAAACCTAGCTAACTATGGACATTTTGGGGTAGACATCTGTTACATTTCTGTGATAGGTATTTATTGGACAGCTAACATATATTTAAAACATTATTATTGTTGTTATTCACCTCAGTAGGTACTCTTAAAATGTGATTGAATCATTTTAATGGATCAATAAAATTCGAATATATTTCAACAAGCAAAAATCACTAATATATATGTCGGATAATGTCGGATCGGCGGTGTTATTTGCACCTTCGTAAATCAGTGAGGGCGAGTATGTTTGTCATCGAACGAAAAAAAACAGCGAGTACACAATCACTATTTATTGAAGCCTGACAGATTAGCCCGTCTATAGAGAACACTAACACACTAGATAAACGAAATGAGTAACAGTTCCTAAAGTGGAGGATCCAGTCTCTTCGACGGCGAGATAACATGTCCAGCTTCATTCAACGCCTCCCAACGTTAAGGGTAATCAACGGACATACATTTCCATTGCACATATTACAAATATAATCCTTGAAACTATATGCTTTCTTAATTACAGGTTACTAAAGCATCTATTGTTGTCGAGCTTGTTTACTTATTGATAATAATAATTAATTAAGAATAATAAAAACTATACACAAAAAGCATAAATAAGGTCACCAATTAAACTCTGGAAGCGGCATCACTCCGTGAACATATGTACATAATTATATAATCTAATGCAAGAGTACCGGGGCTATGCCAACAGTAAAAAATCTATTACAATTCAAATCTAACATCGACTGTAATTCCCTAGTAACTTATAAAGCCACAGCTTTAAGTGCCACGTTAACGAACGCACACTAATCCCCGAATTACCCGAAACGAACCTACTTTGTCCCTAATCCTCTTTACGAAAATTGCCCCAACCTGCCCCAGCACTGATCCGACAACTTTCTTTTATTTAGAATGAAACGTATATTTACCCGAGTTCGTTTAATGTGTGCTGCAAATTTCATTTATTATTGAACGAAAGAATGATTGAATGAACGCACGAGTAAATGACAATATTATATTGTCATTAATGACATTTAAAGACGGCACCATCACCTCTGATTTTAATTACAATGTTCTCTATTTTACAATAAATTTAATGTTACTGAAATATTGATATGCATAAAAGCTGTGGATAACAAATAATGAATTATATTTAATGATGGCTAACGGCTTAGTCAATTGAACGATTTTCAAGTCGCGAAGATTATATGAACAATTGAACGGTACTGACTAAATATGCCAATCCTTATCATTATTCAGAGACCACGTTACGCGTCCAGAACATTAGATCACAGTTATCTACTAAACTGTTCCAAAGCTAAGACAATCGACCGACCAGCTTGAGTTACGCTTATCCACAACAATTCATACTGAACTACAGTGGACCCAAGTAAAACCCAAATTTTCCTCACTATTAGCAAGAGAGTAATAAAGAGAGATAGAGTTACACTGAAATGAATAGACCTCTAACAGATACGGGGCAAGAATGTTTCTGTAACTAAGCCTAATTCGCAACATACATGTTACGCCATCTGTTGGCAAATAGATCAATTAAAAAGTATTACAGTTTAAGAACTATTTTCTTGATTTTTATTACACAGCATTTGTACATAATATGATGCGTAGATACTGAACTTTAGTATAAAGTAGTTAGTATGATATAGTTACTATAATATAGTTAGTAGAATATAGTCAGTATGATATAGTTAGTACAGTTTATATAGTTATAATATGGTTAATATAATATAGTTAGTATAATATGCTGAATGTAAGTTAGTATTTTGCCACCAGTTATCTAAAATAAGTTATTTAAAACGGTCCTTAGTACACAAATGAAATTTCACAATACTGTTAGATATATGTATGTATGTATGGTTCGTGATATAATTCATCGTCATCAAGGTGAACCACAAAATTTGGTCCTTCGCTGGTCTCAGCCGTTAGTCGTAATGACAAACATTAAACCATTCTTTTGGATTGTGACTTTGTCTAGGTAATGTGACCAACGTTTGTCTGGGTAATATGACCAACATTTATATGTTTGCCATTTCCCCTCTGATTCTTATATCAATCGAATTTCACGAGTGTACTCCATTACGTCTACACGGAAACATTTCAGTGGCACATATCCAAGCGCGTTGCGAATAATATTTAGTCATAGTCTGAGAGCTGGTTGACGTTGTACATAAAGCATTCAAAATTTGTTTCATAATAATAAATATTAAAATGCTATATATAATTTTCAGCTGTGGAAAAATTGCTTCAGCTCGTTTCATTACAGCTAAATAACAGTACTATTTGATATCTGTCAGGTTTAACACCCACGGTAATTTTGTTACTTATATAAAAAAAGCCTGTGAATACTTAAATACTATATATCATAATCAGTTAAATAATATAATAGACCACTTCTACCAAACCCTGCAAAAACGTATCATCAAACACAACCCTTTAATCATTAATCTAATGGACATAGGTCTCGACTTAGAATGAGAATAGTTAAAGCCATAGTGCTTTCCATAATATGGTGACACAAAAAAACATATTGTTACTAACTCGCCGCTTTTAACAATTACCGTCGTTAAAACACTCGCAAACTCATAGACTATATTATACATAACATGAAACGAATCTAATCTCAACTTGTTTATTTGTTCAACAAATTGGATCTAAGCATTTATGTACTGTATCTTTTGATTTCCGTGTCCGTATGAACTACACAGATTTGTTTTTACCTTGTACAAAATTGGTCTTTAGAGAGGACAATGGATATTGATCGTATACAAGCTTCATGAGGTATTATTTATGTTTGTTGTTTAAATGGATGAAAACAGCAATAAACGGTACCAAAATCAGCTAACTTAATACAGATCCCGGCTATTTTGATACTGATAACAGCTATTTTGATACTGATACCCCAGCTATTTTGATACTGATACCAGTTATTTTAATACTGGTACCGACGATTTTGACACACATGCCTGCTATTTTAATATCCATATTATATATTGTAATCTGTGTATTATATTACACAATTTACTACAAGAAGCAATTGTATGAAATTGTTCATACAGTTTAAAGAAAAAAATATAATATTGTTATATCGATGTTGATGCAATTGTTATAATTTGACCAAATCTAATTGGTCGCTTTGTAATTTGTTATGGTACTGAGATTGTACACATACAAATATATACTGAGTAAAAAATAAAAAAACGATTATGGCGTTTTATCGATTGAAAATTAGAAATTCCTTTGAAATAAAAAATGGAAATATACTCGTAGTTGTAGGCAACGCTGAACGTATTCAATTCAGAAATCTGAAGATGAAACCCGTTTACTAGTAGTTCAGCGTTTGAAGAGTGGAGGGCCTCCTCATTGGTGTCTGAGTGGACACTCATCATTATAACGACTCAATATTCAATAGTCAAGTTGTCATTAATGATAGATAGGTTCTAGAATTTTCTTCCAAGCGCTTGCTTACAAATAGTTTTTTTTTATTTCGTTATTTTCATTTTATTTTTTCTTTTCATATCGGTGGCAATACTACTCATGATAATAAAAATGATATAAAAACCTATATTTATTTTCTTGATTGTTATTATGATTATTATTATTATTAGTGCCGTTTGTATTAATTACATATGTATAATGGACGTGTTTCCATCGCAACCAGGGCTTGGAGAAACCATGTGTGGGGCTCTGAGTTTGATCTGCTTCTGCTGCATTATACGAGTAAATGTCTAACCCCATGTTTTTAGACACACTTATTTATTTTGTTAATATTCGTCCTTTATTCACCCGTTCTGTTAGAATATTTTTATATTGTAACAATCATATATGTCGTAATGTTTCCGTGTTAAAAAAGCTTAAAATACAATTTAATGATCCGATACAATCTGCTACGCCGTAAACATAAAAGTAACTAATTGCGGGAATCCTATCCTCATTTTATGTGAATTGTTACAGAAAAAAGTCACGAAAACGGGCATAATTTCCGAGCGATTCAGGTTAGTTCCACGTGAGAGATAAAGTCGAAATTTATTCAGTCGATAGAACCCCGCCATTTTCAGCGATTCTGAATGGAATTTGGCACGGCTGTACCTTCGCCCTGTGAAATACCTGTGAAGTTTTGTTACCCGAACAAATCCCAAATTAAAGCCAGATGTGGCTTATCGCATGAAGTATTTGATTGAAAATGGCGGGATTTAAAACGAATTGTAGTAATTATTATTTTGATAGTAATTATCTTTTTGGGATGACCCCTCATACAGCTATCTGAGCCGGCAGTACGGAGAGCCCAAGCCATGTTAACCAGAAAACTGATAAACTGTACGTGAAAATAAAAATACATATTTTTTAGAAGCGGTTTTCACACCCAGACACAAAACAGATTCTTATGGTCAGCACATAATTGTTTGTCCTAGTCGGGATTCCAACCCACAACCGTCGACTCAGCGGTCGGGTAAATTAATCACAGGACCAACGGCACAGTCGGTAGTATTCGTCATTACACTAATCGTCTTCAAGTAATATAGGTATACCACATTTTTTGTAAATTCCATACTAATATTTTTATAAATTCCACTATGCTTTATTACATGCCAGTTGATAAAGTTATCTATGCTTGTTAACATTTAATTAACTTTAGGTACTAAAATTAATACGTTTCATAGACGTATACAATTGGACCAGTAGGTACAATCTTAATACAATTAATTTATGTCAGATGTAAGTAGACACCTACATATTTTTTAACACCGTAATTCCAAGCAATTTAAACTCTAAATCCATGCACAACAACACAGCTGCGCCTGGATTTAGAGTTATGGTTACAACAAGAGGTTTCCTGAAATGTTTTTAGTATACTACTACCACAGGTAGGTATAGCTTGGCTTGATATATAACGCACCTGATCCAAGACGTGGGGTTCTAATTCTTGGAATATATCCATATCATTAGAAACATTTGCCCTTATTTAAAATCAAATGACACTCGTTGTAACAGTTTTGTAAAATTACAGATAAAATAAAAACGCCTAAGATTATGCTACAATGTATAAATTTTGCAAATTCGCACTTTGCTGTGACTTCGACTGTTCTTGTTCTAACAGGAGATCGGTGTCTAACAGAGCAACAGTCGCACTTAATACTGACTGACATACAAAAACTAAGTAACATATGTACATTAGAACACAAAAATAAAATAAAAAAAGCTTTTATATAATCTTAGATAAATAAAAGTTCACTGTACAACATGTCTTCAGTATGTTTTTTTGTGTCTATTATTCTTCTCTGTGTACAAAATTGTTAAATAAAAAAAAAGTTAAAGTAAAATGTATCATTTACAATCGTCAAGTGAGATATAATAAAGAGATCCAATGAAACAAAAAATAATATAAAAAAAGGCTGTACACGGCTGTAAGAGAGAGGAAGCCCCTTGAAATTCGTCTCCATCCCTTGGCTGCGTGTTGGAATAATATGACTAGGACTTAAAATATATTTTTATAATTTTTAGCACCCGTTTTTGTTCCCTAAGGGTTCCGTTTTAGCTTGTTCTTTTAAAAATTGGTTAATATCAATGATATTAAAGACCTAAAACGTAACTAAATTATAATATATTAATATTAATTATTGATTAACGTATTAAAACATAACTAGTTCTATCTAACGAATGAATACACAATGAACTACATATTATACATAAAAGGTTGCCGAGAGCAGCTCTTTTTAGATTTTCTCGCGGTATACCGCACTACTAGGGGTATGAAGCCAATTACATCAATAATTTATAACAATATAATTTTGAGTTTATTTAATTAATTGTAGATTTTCGAGTTGGTCGAGTGACTGCAAGCGCGACTGCTGATCTAGAGGATCCTGAGTTAGACCCCCGGGTCGGGCATAGAGTTGGATAGTTTTTATTACATGCAAGTAACTGGACGGAACTCCATTTGTGCTCGCTATATGTGCAATAGGCTCACTCTCTATTCTATGGCGAGACGTAAACGAATCTGATTAATCGTGCGAGTGTAGTACACTCCTCTGCTTAACCCTATGGCGAAATACAGGCGCGAAGTTGGGTACCAGACGCTTATATGTATGTTAAAGGGGTTTTATAACTATATAAAATCGCTACGGAGCCCTTGGGCTGAGGCGCCGCTCGAGACGCACCTGCGCTGTCATTCAATTTACAATAAATTTTTTCAGGTGCCAAGTTTAATTTCACTTCGGGAAAAGGGCACTGAGGGAAGATTTGTTTTTATTGTTATTGATGACGCCCTTTTCATAATTAAGAAATTATCTTAGTCTCTAATAAATTAATTGAATAAAACCAATAATATGTATATGTGTTAGTACATAAAATCACGCTTGTATTTCACCGAAGAGGTAGACAGAGGAGTGTACTGCACTCCTACGATTCACCAGTTACATTTATGTCTAATTTTCTAAGTATATTTATGTCTATATGTTTATGTATATATGTATGTCTAATTTTCTTTTTAAGTATGCATTCATGCCTTTTCATCGTAATATAAGACTTGTCGAGTTTGGGATCAAATGAGCCCGAGTGAAGATATCTCGAGATATTTTTGAATAAAAATTTTAAATGGGACGGTCCGTATATATATTTCGTGACACCAGAGTGAGAGCAATTAATTATAGTAATTGAGTAATTAAAATTACCCACAGTAACCCGTCAACCCCAAGGGATGGGGGGAAGACCTTAGCGGAAGTCTATACAAATAAACCGAAGGGCGGTTTTGAAGGGTGCGGTAAGTAATCTCATTATTATTATTAAAATCCCGACATTTTTACTTAACGTTACATAGATTTTTATATTTCAAATCAACTGTATAGATGTAAATAATGATTTTAATTATTTTGCTGCAGTCTGTCTCTATAATCGAGTGGTTGCAAGGCGTGACTATTGCTTGAGAGTTCCTGGGTTCGAATCCCCGATCGCGTAATTTAGGTATTTTCTAACTTACATATTCTAGTTACTTACATGTTACTCGACCAACGAGGCAGTTAACTTTCCTTGTTAGTCGAGTGGTTGCAAACGCGTTTGCCGATCGGGAGGTCCTGGGTTCAAATCCCAGGTTGGGTTCTATTGGATTTTTTTAATTTAGAGTTTCTGGCAGTGACTCGGAGTTTGGAAATGTGCCCGGTGTATGGTAATAGGCTCGCCATCTTTGCAATACTATGCACTATTATATATCAATATCTACAAATAATCTCAGTGCGCTATGGCATAGGGCTTTTCAAAAACGCGCTTAACACACCCTTCAAGGCTGGCAACTCACGTAGCAAATGTCCACTGGCGACGGTGACCACTTCACATCAGATGGCCTGCTTGGCTACTTGCCAGTCTAACCAATAAAAATATATCACCTCTCTGCCAAATATATCGCAATAATATCAATAAAATCAAACTTTTAACGTCACAAGAAAATCCATTTTGAATGGCAGGAAGAATGATTCGCCACTCGATACGATGAGACACGCTGATCCATCTTGGAGAGTAAAAGCAAAAACAGGGCCCAAGAATAACAGAGCAAATAGGACGGTTTATTTTAAAAGCTCAAAGGGCGACTTTGTGTATATATATGAAGATGAAAATAAATGTTGATACGTGGCATTTAATTTAATCATCCATCATAATATTTATCACAATTATCAAATTCATCATTATCAAGATCGTATACCTACATATACATCATCATCATCATCATGTCTTTCATCATGAACGAGCTCAAATGTTTATCATTATGTAATATCTCAACTATTAATCAAAATAAATGGCATTCATTCCTAAAGGATTTATTAAAGTCGCATTTGATAAATATCTATTTGAAGTCGGATTGAGAATTACATTCAAAATAACACAGTTGCTGAGTTAATTATAAATTAATTAGTTTTAATTTTAATTTGCATGTTTTTCAAAATTTCCCATATTAGACAGACAAATACATTGACCATAGTGATGGTTCCAATTTGGTAATAAATAATAGCAAATAATTTCTAAGTATCCTATATTATTATGTTCTATACTTTTCTATAGACATGAAAAAGGCTTTGTCGTATTAAAAATTCCAATACTAATCCAATAAAGATTCCACAAAAACCCGAAAGCTAGCTGTTCTTTATTGTCATTTTTCCGATTTTAATTTAGTTACGGTTACCATATTCAAAGCTTTCAAGCTCATACTTTTTAGTTTTATAATATGAAGGCGAAAGGAATATTTAGTCCTAAGGATCAATGAATATACATTTTCTTTATGATATACAGTACATGAGGAGAACACTGAAAAATTACTTAAATCAAGAACCAAAAAGTTTTTTAACAAATTTAATTTACCATTTTTACCAAATATTTTATTCTTTTATTGATGGTTGGATGGATAGTGATTTTCTTCTCTTCTTCAACCAGAACAAGGTAGGTAAAGGACAAAACTGGTATGTTAAGACAACAGAGACAGACTACACGCGCCTTAAAGAATATTATTGAAATCTATTAAAATATTGTATAATTTTTGAACATTCTCCTTCTTCTTTATATCAAGCGTTATTAAATATTAAAAGCACATAAATTTGTCCAAAAACGAGTCCGCAAGTTTGATCTTCACACCCCTGGATTCAATAGAAAAACATTAGCCTGTAGTCTCCAACTGCTCTTTATTAAGAAATCCTATTTATATGGAATTATTGCAAACGAATTAAATTAAATTACATTATTATTAAATTAAAATTATTTTTCTTATCATATTTCTCTTTATCACGTTCTTAATATGTGTTAAGTTTCTTAGAAAATTAACCTTTAAATATTTCTATACGAATACATTTTTAATGATATTTCACAGGGAAATTTAGATCCATTTTATACTAATATTCAGAGGAGATGCGTATTTTACAGTGGAAAATAGTAAAACTGAATGATAATAATGGTGAGGATATTAAGTTATTACCTAGTAATTGAACTCCAATTCTGTTACCATGGCCATACTTTTTAGAAAATGTGTTGGTTATTTCTCAATAGAAGTCTAGTTTAAGAATTATTAACGACGATGCATTATTAATTTCATGAAAAAAGGATAAAACGCGCTTTTAAATTCGGTTTGTAATGTCCGTGTTCATATTTTAATCCTTTATTCACATGTCACTCCTAAATTAGACGCTTATATCGGGGACATTTTTTATAAAAGACTAGGTTACTATGATACAACATAACGTGCGTAAATTGTGTGTATGCGTGTGTGTGTGTGTGTGTGTGCGTGCGTGTGTGTATTTATATAGACACATGCATGTACATATATAGTCACATATGTGTGTATATGAGCGCATTTAATATACATTACATACGTATACAATATACAAATTTAAATTTCCCTTTAATCTTCAGACAACCACGAAATTAGCAAAAATTTAATAATAACGATATACATCTGTTTGTTACTCACGAAAAAGAGATCAATGAAAATCCACAAGAAATTTTACGGTTACGATAGAATATTCAAAATCTGCGACAACTTAGTTATTTTTATAAAAGGTCTCAGTAAAATATTAGTTACATAAGAGTATAAAAATAGTTTTTAAACTAAAACACAAAAATATGTTATTATAAATAAATATATTTTTTAAATATCAAGTAAAATTTATTCATTCAAATTAAACACAAACCCGTTACTATTTCATAGATTAAAAAAACTCTATTTAAAAAAATTATGTTCATTATTATAAGGAATAGTAGATTATGTTAAATTATATATCTCTATTTTAATATATATTCAAACATAATAACATATAATAACTTTATTTGTAAAGAAATACATCTCTCCATTTGTACTATTTTACTGATATAATTTAAATAAATTACGTATTTTGTAATTATTAACACATTAGTGCAAACCACGTTTTCGTCTGTGTGCGATGCACAAAGTTTAACGAAATCATTAACTATAATTAAAACGAGAGTTCGTTACGAACTTAATCTGCGTGTTATTACTTCGGAAACTACTTTAATTATTCACTTTCATTTAATTAAAATTCTAACTACTTACTTGGATTTTGCACCCGAAGCACGATCCGGCAAAGCTATTAAACGCACAACTTTTTCTTTTCTCACAAAAATTCACCACTGAAATATTTGAGTCGTACCAAAACTTTTACTAATTTAATTAATAACACTTTAACTCTCACGATTTCATTGCACACTGGTTGAAATTTTGTTAAAAAAAAATTATATTGCCCGCCGATTTGTCTCGAACTGTGCTTCTAGTACCCTACGTCGCGCTACAACCGTAGAGGAGCTACGACTGTGCGTATACTTTCGTTACACGCGCTACGTCGTGCTACCGCCGTAGACGATCTACGACTGTCCGTGGTCGGGTAGAGTCGACCTCTATCGGCTTCCGACGAAACGTGTCTCGGGTATAAGGGTAGATGTGCATCACATGGGCTATTTTTCACCTTCTTACATTGTATAAATATTTCATTATTCATTATAAAACTATTATCGTCTTGTTTGCTGTAAATACCGACACCGATTGCGTTATATACGTGTCATGAATAGTGGTCGTTCCGGATGAGTGGAGCCGTAAATCGCCATAGTCTATAAATAAACACAATTGACGTACGACAAAGCGATTTCAGCATGCTCTAGTTAAGTTTTAATTTACGACCCTTAATTCTAATGTTTGTTTACGTAATGGTTTTAAAAGTGTTTTTAGAGCTTTGCCTGTTTAAAAGTGAGCAGTCTGATAACAATTGATTTATAAAAGTCCGTAATCAAATTTAGGTTAATGTGCTCAGAGAATTATAAGAAAAAATAGTGTTCTGAAGATTAATATTAACACAAATATACAGTGAACCTATACGTAGAAAGTATTTAAACCATTGACAAAGTTTATCGAATTTGCCTCAATCGACAAGTACTGACAACGTAACAGCTGGGGGGAGTCGGTGCCCTCCCCCTTAGAAGAATTAAATAAATTGGAAATTACGAAATTCTTTGCACTAAGTATAACTTTTAAGTTGTAACATCACGTTTGTATTCCCCGAAGGGGTAGGCAGAGAAGTGGAGGCAGAGACCAGGCACAGATCCAGACTCCGAGCCACTACTAGAAATTATAAATTAGAAAAATCTGATGTTACCCGACCCGGGATTTGAACCCAGGACCTCCCGATCGGCAGTCGCGCTTGCAACCACTCGACCAACGAGACAGTGTACTTTTAAAGTCGGGTAGCAAATAAGTTTCTTTATTATAAGAATCAAAAGGGAAGCTCTGACTCGTGCAGAGAAGGCAAACGATCCGTAAGGTTAGGCAACGCCGGATGCGACCAGCTCATGGTTGAATAACTCTAATATCCACATTTACATAATAAAAACCACGCTGAAGGGAAAACTCAAACTGAGTGTCTCAGTTTTTATCATTAGATAGCAATTTCTAAATTCTTCAGGAGGCTCTCCAACTTATCTCTATACTCATCAGTCCACTGCAGAACAACGTGATAGAGTTAAGTTGTGTGTAAGCCTATCCAAGTTGTGACAAAATACCCCATAAAATTCTAGACTCTTATGCAAATCATTTGTAAGTCTGCTTTCCCGACTAAATAAAGAGGTTAATTAATTTAAAGCAAATACAAAAACCTGATGTGAACGCCATTTAACTTTTAATGAGTGTGTAAAAAGAAACAGATGTATGTTTGAAAACCAAAAACTTAGAAGAATTTATTATTCACTGGATCTTATATAGGCATAGAAAATAATTATTAATTCACACTGAATGAATTGCCTCCTTAACCATGAATGCTGCCATAAATAGAAATGTAGAGCCGTTGTTACTTTCGACCGTGAACGCTACCAGTCTATAGATCTACTTACATGTAGAGTCGTAGGTATCGGCCAACTATTGTCTACGACGTCCTTCGTGGAGGGGTTTCACGCCTTCTTGACCGTTTTTGACCCAAATATGAGCGAAATATGCTTTTACAAAAGGTATATTTAAGAAAATCAATATGTAACTTAATATTTCTTGTAATATCGGCGAACGTGTATGGTGAGTGTGATGAATGAAAAAGTACATCAGGTCCATAAGAATGGAGATATTTGACATGCGATACGTTCTACCTCCTCCGTAAGGGACCTGGCTTGGCGATATAATCAACATCATCAGCATTATCAGTCTATTTCCGGACACTGCTGGACATAGGCCTCTGCAATAGCACGCCACTGAGCTCGATCTTCAGCTCGTCGCATCCAACTACTACCAGCCACTTTGCGTATATCGTCACTCCATCTAGATAGAGGACGTCCTACGCTACGTTTGCCAAGACGCGGTCTCCATTCCAGAACATGTCTACTTCAGTGGTTATCGATTCTGCGACAGATGTAACCAACCGACTGCAACTTCAGCTTGCCAATCCTTCGGGCTATGTCGATAACTTTGGTTCTCTGTCGAATCGTCTCATTTCGGATTCGATCCTTCAGAGAGACACCAAGCCTAGCCCTCTCCATAGTTCGCTGAGCGACCTTCAATTGGTGGACCAATCGCACCGCGAGTGTTCACGTCTTGGCTCCGTAGGTCATAACAGGTAGGACGCTCTCATTACTCGATATTATTTTAACTACCTCCTAATAACTGAAAATGATGAACTTTTGGTGTTGAATTTACTGTTAAGCTTTGCAACGAGTAAATCTATTGATGAAAATAAACTAAATACATTTGTACATATACGTTAAACAGACCATGATCTTTTATTTTAACTCTATTATAATTCTACTGTTGGGAAACAGGGTTGAGAGAGTTAAGGGCAAAATACTATCTAAATTATGATCGCAGTTTGTACGAAACATTTATCGTCATCAACCTTTTATTTGACCACTAGTGGACAGTGGTCAAACTGATAAAGGGTTAAAGTCCGATGCCACTTTTGTCGACTGCGGCCTACCACACTGTCACGCGAAAATTGTGAAGAAATATAAAACCTGAACAAATAAACATTGTAACCACTGAATAAATGTTCACAGCTTTATCCATCGGTTCACACCCATTATTAACCATTTCGCAAAATCACGTACAGAGCCCCAAAAACAAAAGCGTTTCGCGTCCTGTCAAACCTTCGATCTATTGAACGACAGAGGGAAATTGGACTGGCGTTTGTAGGTTGCACAGGGCGTCTATTAACTGCTCTAATGTGACGTAAAAACCTTTCCTGTTCAACGCGAATTTCCGGTTCATGGCAGTGGCTGGACTAATTATTGAATTCATATTTCCCACAGTTCAATATACCTATATCAGTGAATTAGATTTAATATTAAGTAGACTAGTTTTTTGTGCATACACGTGAATAAATGTTCTTTTTTTCTCAAATTAAAATAAAACAAAGTATTATTTTAAATACATTAAGTACTTGAAAACTGCAACGATTTGGATATGTTTTCTCAAATGTTTGTAATGATCCGAAAAAGGACTAAATGGAAAAAACAACTTGGAGAACTAATCCAGAAAATTGTAAGATCGCCAAAAGCAAAATGACTTATTCTGTGCAATATGGATATGAACTCAGGATCGTGTCATAATGATATCCTTCATTTAAATATTGCTTAGATTCCATGATAAATATACATATGTGCTATGCATGCTATCTATAAATATGTATGATAATGCATATCTACATGTTCATTTACGGGTAGTCGATTCGTAGCTTTATCAGAAAGTATGCACTATAGAAAAAGCACAAAGCCATGATATTTTCGGCACATAAGCATTTATTGGAAACTTAGTCTAACAGCACTTTATAACTCTATATGCAGACAGTTCTAGCGCGCTACAGAAATATATGAAAGTTAGACACATACCAGGGTGGAGTGACACGCGGTTACACGCAGTGGTTTATTTTTCGTTTGCTACGACATGTTTCGTTATTCCTTTTATCGTTCTACCGTTCGACACGGGTCTCCTCTCATAATGAAACCGTTCAATACATAGCGCTCCATTCTTTCCAATTGCTGATTGGCAAACTAAACTAGCAGATAAAGTTCATTTAAACCGTGATGTAATGCCTTTAAGCGTCCCTGAAGTTATGTGAAAAAATTAAAATAATTTTTATATAATGATTACAAAAACCAACTAATTTCGTCCTTTCTATAGGACGGAAACTCTGTAGTAACTACCACGAGTAATTGATTAAACAACAATTATAAATCGAATTCAGCAATCGAATCAGGATTATGAACCAGTTGATCTAACAGAAACCGAAAACGACTAACACACCGTGCCCACTGGACCACGGAAACGATAATGACCAATACCGTACAGGATTTCTAAATGCCATGATAATTTTGCTCACCTCAAAACATTCCGATCTTCTTAGCGTGTCGATGACAAACACATTTTAAGTCCCTAAATGGTTTTAGCCCAGAATTTTGCCACGCTGACT
>DWME01002030.1:0-22296 GCA_018244795.1 Parelbella ahira ahira | reverse complement strand
ATAATACGTATTTGGGAAACGTATTTAAAAGTACTGTTGTGGCGGTTGTCATAGTAGATGGTTGTGGTAGTGAGCTGGCTGTGGATGGCTTGGTGGTATAAGTTTCAGCCTCCCACGCCGAGATGCTAGGGTAATTCGGTAATTGGGGAAATTTTGAACTGGGGTAATTCATTCCGTGATACCTATTTCGGACTTTACAAAAACAAGCGTTCGTCAGATTAAAAATCACTTTCTAGTACAACTGAGAAAAATATCGTAAAAGAAGCTACTCTTGCATTTCTGTATAAGAATGTTTGAACAATGCGAAGTTTGCCTAGAATGTCTTTATTCTTCTCATTTTAAAAGTGACGACATTTTACAGACATATGTATAACAATAAAAGAGTCTATGGGGACTATGTTGATGATGACAGTTGTGTAAATCTGGATAAACTACGGATGTTTCAATTACGCAAGACAAAAACATACGTAATACATAAATCATTAATTTGGTAAAAGTAGCAACTAATGCAAAAATTTGAGGGAGACATTGTTTTTAAATTCTCATGTAAGACTTCATTCGTGTGGCTTTTGATTACTGGGTAGGTAACATACACAATGTAGGTAAACTAGAAGATAAAGCTCAAAAGTATTACATTTAGTAACAGATTTACTTATAAATTTTTTTTTATGTTTTGAATACACATTCACGGAATTTAATAAGCAGGATGTGATTTTTTGTTTCGAAAGTTAACATCAAGTCGATCGTGTAAGTAGGCGAGATATAACATGGACCTAGATTACCTGTTATCTATTACTCACTGCATTAATAACACCTAATTGGGATATAATCAATACCTCTTAAGACAATGAGGAGGCAGGAGGAACGAAGGGAATCTCCTCGAAGTTCCCTTTAGGCATTTTTATTCCATTTAGATTGCTGAAAGACAAAAAGTATAAACGCGATGATACTTCCGCATTTGAAATTTGAATGAGATTTATAATATCACAATAGAACAATTGTAATAGAACAATGGTACAACTCTGTGAACAACGAAATAAGAGGTTTGTTTGCAAACAGTCCTAATAATAATAAAATATACACTTATTAGTGACATTAGCGTTGCTTCAGCGGTAAATAACTCCGAAAACTAGTTTTACCCGAAACAGCGCATATAATCCATGGCATCATAAGATAGATAAGAAACATATTGTAGATATAAAATATTGCATTAAAAGCAAAGTAACGTCGTATCAATAAAATGGAAATGTTTACAAAACAGCAAAGAAAAGGATCCTCAATATTTACCACGAGCAGACACGCCAAATACTCCGCGATATTACGCGCATGTACCTACTGTAATCGCTAAAAGCAAACGGTGGGCAAACGTTGGCTCGAGTCCAACAGACTCTGTCTGTAGCCCGTAAAAACTAGTAAAATGCGAGGTGCGAGTAAATTTGACGTCATCAACAGGTACTTAACCTGAAAATGTACTGAAATATACGTACATACATACAATTAATGCATATTATTTTTAAACTGATAGCAGACAATTGTTTTCCCGTGGTCATAACGAATACATACATATTAGTTACGAGTATGACCACAAGGCTATCAATCAACAGCTAGCGGCATTGGTAAATGGTGTAGAATGACTTAATTTGTATTTTAGATTTTACTCTTGGCACTTCTCTCGATGAGGAAGACTAGAATACTTCGTCGGAAGCAGATACAGAATACGAGAATATCACACTTACTCACGAACGAAACATCATTTTAATACATAAATCTCATGTATATCTCAAGCGGTTTTACATATTTGTGACGTAAATATTGCCTAAAACGATTCGGCAAAAAATGGAAAATCAGACGAAAACCACGTGTGTCCACATCTACGTATCTTACAGAATACCGTCCTCATGGTAAACAGTTCAATAGCCGCTTGACACTTAAAATGTTTCCAACAAAGTTCGTACACGTTTACTTACTTCTAAGTCGGCAATAAATGTTAGACATTTTAATATCGTTTAGTTTAAAGGTCAACTATGTAATAAATATGTAGACAGTAAAAAGACGATCTATCGACGACTGTAATCTTCCAAAATTGTCGCCGTGTGCAGGAAGCGTTTCATATTTTATTATCGTCACTTTCTAATACATTGTCTGCTGAGAGACAAGTGAGGATTTCACGCATATTTAAGGCGATTCACAGCAATCACGGCCCGCGTTTATGAGTCAGGCTATCGGAATAATAGCGGTTACAATCTCATAATAAATAGCTGCTTCAGATAAAACAAGTTTTAATACGAATTTGCGCTTAGTTCCACGGTCGTGACTACTGTAGCCATTAATGCTTAAATATCGAGATATTCTGTCGGTTTATTATCAGTTTTTTGCATAACATTAAATGACATTACGTCTGTGTTTCTCCGAAGAAGTAAAAAGAAGAGTGTGGTGTACTTCCACTATTCACCTGTTATCTTAATCGTTTCAACATGGGATAGGGGTGAACCTATTACCGTTCTACGGACACAAATCCACACTTCATGCTACTAAATAGAAATTCATCTAAGAAAAACGCAAAAAAAGCATTCGTGATCCGGGGATCAAACTCAGAAATTCTTGATAGGCAGTCACGCTTGCAACGACTAGACCAACGAGGCAGACAACCTATTTTGTGTAAAGTGTATTATTTTGATTATTAATTACTATTATTATAAAATCACACCAAGACCATTATGAGGCAAACAGTGAACACAATAAAGTGTTTAATATAATGTAACATTTATCCTGATAACTGACCTTACACACCTGGCTTCACTGATCATGAGTCAGTGTGAACGAATGAAATAATCGACCAAAGTAAATGAGTGAAAGAGACACAACCGGCAGTGTGGTCACAATGAGCGAAAAAGACACTAAACAGTATCGCTTGACGCAAAAAAATAAAGAATCTGTGAGCCTAGTGACTCAGCAATTGAGGATTTCACGGCAAGTACATCGGTATGTGGTAGAGAAGGACTATTTAAAATACATTAACAGAGATCTATGTTTAATCTGATAACATTTGACTATGAAAAAAATTGAAGTGATTTTATGGGTACTGTATATTTTTGTTCTTTCGATCGTTATCAATCTAACTTTAATACATTATTAAATATTCTAAATTAGGTACTTTAGATACACATTTCTGTATACTCCGTACAGCCTGATAATAAATTACTAAAAATTTTAACTCGTATTTTTGTATTATATTTTTATCATAAGCATAATTGTACAACACACGACAAAAATGTTACAATGCTGATATTTTTACGGGTCAACACTGAACTAAAATATCCGTCTCTGCATGGAAAATCTATCCAATTTACCACGACAACGGCCACGGCAGCCTTTAACAAATAAAATCCGAAATTATATACATACGTACATACACACATACTGCACGCATTACTTAATATGATATTGAGCCCGAGTCTAAAACTAGGACATTATCCAATTCTCGAATATTACCTACATATTAATCACATTACTGCTCAATGTATTAATAAACATCTATACACAATAGCGCTTATGGGTATGAATTAACTATTAATTGTAATATCCGTAGAAACGTGATATTCTCAAAGCGTCGTGGTGATATAGGTACATATATATTCTTGTATGCTTGTATTGAATTCCTGCAATGCATTTCTCTTATTGAAAACAATGCCTTAGGCCACAATAGGGATGATAGATATTGAATGTTTAGCAACAGGTAAGCCGCTTACGGTTCCGGCCCTGACCCACTTGCCTACATGGAGATTTATTATACTCCTGCACTATCAACGTGTAATCCCTTTGCCACAAGATAATAACATAATTTACTATGTATTTGTTTACTTTTTAATCAGTACGGTTCAATAGAAAACTTCAATTTAACTTAGAAATTATATCATTGACATTACAGATGTATCAGATTCAGAGGGTTTGAGTGTCACATGTTCAATAGAGAAAGAGAGAGAGATGTTTCGTTAATATGTTTTTCTCATCCTGAAAGGAGACCCGTGTCCAACAAGGGAAAGGTGGAAGGATCTGAAAAAGAAAACATATTTTATACGTAGCCCGGCAAAGAGTGAAACGGGTCATCTGATAGTAAATGATTAGTGTCGTCTAGGTACATTTACAACAAACGAGGAGTTTCCAATGCGGCGAGAGCTTTTTGGGCCTTGACATATGTCGTATATAACATAATGTAGCCAACACACAACTACTGAACCCGGCTGACCAGCTATAGACACACAGATGCATCACGCTCACGGTTCCCGATACTGTTCCATGTGTCATAGAACCACATTCTAGGCACATTTTTTTCCCATTAAGCATCTAGTGCTTTCTAAGTTCGAGTGACTCATGTTGTGCGAAGCGCACCTATTTGTGTATATATCTCATGCGATCTTAACAAAACTCATGAGGAAAATTTATCAAATTCCAATTAATCTCTGAATTCTTTCGGTCAGAATACTACACCTCTACAGTCGAGGGCAATAATTGTGAAATAATAAAACGGGTAGAGTACATAACAATAATATGTATAAAAGATTGTTATTGGACCAACAACTGATCGTTTAATATAATTTCGTTTGAAATTAATCCTCAGATTTACTATCCCTTGTATCATAAGAAAGTACTATAGTGGGAAGAAGTACTATATTTGAGATTGGATTTACAAGTACGTATATGTGATACCATTAGCAAAAAAGTCCTATTTTACTCTCATATAAAAGTGTTCTACTAAACTGCTGTCTTCCAACAAATTTTCAGAAACTCGTAATGTAAGAGCCGTTATCAGTTCATATTTCGCGAACAGATAAAGCTGACACAGATATAGTGAAAGCTATCTGATCTATTTCTCGATATTCGTGTTTTTGTAATGTTCCTATACGCACATTTGTTTCTGTGCCTCGTTTTTAACAGAAGGACATTTATACAAACTGTCACATACAGCTGTAAGGAGATATGTGTTTACCTAAGTCCATTATTTCCAGTATTCTAGACTAGTATTATTCTTAACTTGAATAGTTCTATAAAATTTATCTTAATATTAAAATGTCCAACGTTCAAAATTTAAATACCTGTTGAGTGTAGATTACATCTCAGTCAGTGAGATTTACCTACTATCGGGATATTTGCGGGTTCAAGGCATTTTCTAGTCATTTGGCAGATACAGCTCAACTGCGTATTGGATATATTAATTATAGATACTTAGTATTACTACCTAGGTTATTGGTTTAACGAAAAATATAAGCAATTTTTCTACCTAATAAATAAATAGTAATTTTGTATAATCTAATATTTTTTTTAAATTTTGTATTGCAGTTTGATAATGTGCTCACTAACTATTCTATGATTCGACGTGTAACGTAACTGATGAAACGTGAAAGTGTACTACACTCCCCTGCCTACCTCTTTAGGGAAATACAGGAGTGATGTTAGGTTTTTTGTTACGTAAATTTAATGTCTTTTGGGATAACATTCGATTAATTTACTTATTAATCGACATAATTTCATAATTGTACTGGACTCGATTCGACTAAAATTACCTATCGGTACTCGATTTGTTTCTTTATTAATATTGTACGTACTCAACTTACGCAATCGTTTTATCATTTTTCCTTACCTAAATTACTTTCACAAGTACGGTAGGTAATGCAAATAGCCTCAACATCTCATATCTGATACTTGAAGTACACAACTTGCTGGTTAAATAGCAGAGTGCTCACGCGTGCGCTCACGTTGGCGTCCCGTCGGTAACTCTCAATGTTTTGTAAACACACAGCACGTGACTCGCTATTGTGCCACTTCTCGTGTGCATACAGTACAACGGAGGGTAGACTGAACATGTTAGTGTAGACAACATCGATTGGAGGATAGCTTTACGTTTTTCCGGGTTTACAGGTCAGTAAGCGGCTATGTTAAAATCTTCGCACAATAATCACTGATTCGTGAATTGTTAGTAAGTATGTTTTGTTCTTAATGTACCTTACAAAATTCATAAATACAAATCATCATTAATAAACGCTTTGCTTAAATATCCCTTTTTGTTCTCTATTTTTTATGAGACAAATTATGCAAATTTATAACTGCCTTCGCTCCGTTATTGTGTTATTGAAATATGTTATGATAACCTCTCGTTAACTAAGTATGAAGTGTTCTTCTGGTCGCCTACGTCACAAGTTGAGCAGAAGTGTACATCGTGTTCATGTAGGAGCACACCGGATAATTGGAAGTTTTTGGAGTATAACACAACTTTACTGTGGAGGCGGTACGTAGAAGAGCATAATGAAGTCAGCTAAGTTTACGAGTATAACATGTCCGCTTATGACCTACAAAGGGCAAAGGTAGCGCTGGAAAATGTTATTCTATCAATGTTTATAAACAAAGTGTAATTCGAAACAGTATCTTCACTAAGTCAACTGTACTAAAGTTCTACCTACGTCATTCACTAACTTAAACGTAACATCACGCCTTTAATCCCCGTAGGGGTGGATATAAGAATGTAGTCCACTCCCACGTTTCACCACTTATGTTTACGGCACATGGAATAGCTGGTGAGCCGTGTGCCATACACCGGGCACAGATCCAGACTCCGAGACACCACAAGAAATTCTAAATTAGAATAATCTAATGGAACCCGATTCGAGATTTGAACCCGGATCCTCCCGATCAGCAGTCGCATTTGCAACCATTCGACCGACGAGGCAGTCAAAATATGGTCTTTACAATAAAGAAATCACTGTGAATAAATTACACTACAGTAACGACATATTAGTAGGTAGTACTACAGTAGATTATTACTTACAATAATATATTTGGCATTCAGGTTTTCAATGCCAAGATATTATTACTGCTGCCTATTATTGATATAATACTATGATTATTTGTAAATATAATGTTCTTATTACCAGCAGGTTCAATCTCAATATAGGAAACATTGACGGACATGCATGCGCGTACAATTTTGATAATAATATTAGAAAACTATGACCATTTGCCCAAATCGGGAACTTTTTTATATATATATTAATTTATTTAAATCGAATTTATTATTTGATTTATTCATTTAAACCCACCAACGCGTGGTAGACGAATTCTACACAATGTGTATTTATATTACGATTCATCACTTACACCCTAATATACATAGGTGAGCACGACATTCGCGATAGCTGTGCTCGAAATACAATAAAAAAAATAAAATTAAATCTTACATGAAATAAACCATACACTTTTACGTTTGATGATGATTTTTAATGATTGATTTTGGTGATGATAATGATGATAAAAATTGCGAAACAATGACTGTCACGAGAAGATTTTCGTCCGCTCTATACACACTCAGTAACGAGTTGTTTACGAATATCATATCGGTAGCCAGCGATAGTACAATACGTTAGCTCTGCAATAAAACGCTAGACTCGTGTGGGTTTCGTGTGGGCGGTTACACGTGTTCCTCCGCTCACGTGACTGTGGAAATATTACTAATACTTGAGCCATTAATTGAACACAAATTTCCAGGCTCTATCGCAAATATTTAAAGAAGTATTTGATTATTATATTGCCGCTGATTAGAATATGTCCCAAGCGATTTATACCCATGTAAAGCACGAAAAATCTCCTGATTTAATATGGACTAAAGAAATACATAAATACCATATTAGTTAATAAAGTGCCATATGGTCACAGTTTCAATACTACAATGTAACGTTTCGATTTTTATGCCTATGAAACCCGATTATGTGTGACAATAGATCATATAATAAATAAGGTCCAAAATAACGATACTAAGTTAAAAAACTTTACCAACAAAATATATCATTACCATGAATCAAAAACTCCAATACAATCAATAATGATGCAGTAACATTATACTGTATAGCCGTTACGATCACGAAAAAATCAAATGCTTTGATTTTAAATTTTACGAGTTACCTTAACGAGCGTCTTAACAACAACTCAAGACAAATTTCGCAAGCACACGAGCCGAACATCCGGAATAAGCCGCCCATTAAAAGTTTTAACACGAATCGAACATCTCAACTGCCAAACTCCGAACCTTATCAACTAGTCGCACCCCTTCCGGCTGAACTACTGTATGAAATATTTTGTAGGTACAAACTTCTCTTTACGTTGATCTTGCTTTATCATTTTGCCGTTTTTTGTAAAAAAAGAAAATACAATTTATAAATACAGAAACATAGCTTATAGATATAAAAAAATACAGTTCATAGATAGCAGAAACACACATTTTACAGACTTTGAGAGTTCAGTTTGTCTTGTAAAGATAGTCCTAAACCCTAAAATTAATTATTTTATCGAAACATTGACTTCTGCCTCCCACTGGTATTTAGAAACAGTCGTTACTTTGAGCCCGCACTAGAAAATAGTGATGAAAATTACAACCAATGCACAAAACAGTCTGCTTTTTAAACACACTGGGTACATTCATTTAAATACCACTAAATTTTAAAACACCTCTACCCTTACAATATAATATTAGTATATTATAGTATATATTACAATATATGTTCGTAATACAAAAGTAGTCACATTTTATAAAACAAGCGATGACATTAACCTGTGTTTATTATCCGAATCGCTTTAGACTATAACTTAATCAAATCGCGTTAGAACAAGTGCCTTACCGATGCAAAACTCACTCACTTGATGTGCCATTCGGCGGATAACAAGTTACTTCCTGTAAAAATCCTCGATCATTTTATTAAAGGCAGTCCAAGCTTCACACCGTGCCCTTCATAAGCGCAGTTAAGCTGTTTTGTGTTGATAATAAAAGTTTATTGCGGCCGTATCATACACAAAGAAAGAACATTCCTTTATGGTATTGAAATGGGTGTACTCTGAATCACTCACTCCAGTTTATTTCTCATTATATCAATTGAGACGCGACGCGTAAAAAGGTCTACTGGTTTGATTACAACTAATATATTATCTGTTTAACTAACAGACACGATGTCAATTGAAAAGAGCGGTGTTCGTTAATTTTTTATGGAATAATGGCCTACAGTGCTCTGATTCCGGTCGGTGTTCATGGTGTAGGTACTTGTTATAGTCATGTCACATTTGGATGCAATGGTGTCATCTCGAGCAGTGCAGTTACATACTCCCTATTACTGGTATGGTAACCAATTCTGTTAATTTAAGGGCTTGAAAATACGGACCGAGTGTGACAGGAGCCCTTAATGTTTTCGCTTTATTATGACCGTTATTTCTATAGTAAATGCGTTATATTTTTAAATGTAACCGTACAGTGCTCACAGACTACCTACGAGAACATACTACTATTTCAAATAATCTAAAACGTGCAGAAAAACAAAGCGTATATATTTTTTAAATCGATATGCAAAGGTTTTCAATTCATTCTACCGCACCACAACTCATAAATAAACTCGTAGGTTTATTTATAAAGAACTAACATTAGAAACTGAATGGTAATATTCACGGGTTCACGCGTTTTCGTATTTTATGGAAGCTGCAGTAAAGACAACACCTGCAATAAAAATGCAATTTCATCAGCTGAACGGCTAGCATATATTAAACAGTAAAAGTGAAAAAGATTAAATGCCAGTGAGGGCAACATTTCAGTATCTATATATAAGATTTATCAGTTTCAAATTGTCCTTGTATGGTTGTAATTAATAATGAAGAAACAAGATTTACCACATCTCTGCCTAAACTTGTTCTCTCATCTTCCCAATCTTTAGCACTCAGTAGATTTGAAGTTAACGTACAGTCTTTCACTTTACTTTTAACGTAACATCACGCCTATATTCTTCGAAGGGGTCGGTAGAGGAGTGTAATACACTCCCACTTTACACCAGTTACGTTTAAGTCCCATGGAAAAGGTGGTGAGTCTATTGACTTCACTTTCAGTCTTAGTATGTCAGTTTATTAATTATCAATTCTTATAAATAATAAACATTGTTTTCTAAGCCTGTTCCTTACTAAAGAAGGCGATACTAGCAATTGTTCATAATATTGATTCAAACTACTTTTCATAATATTGGTTTGACATAAACATAAAACATAACTCTTCCTGAATAATTGTGCGTTTAGAAAAAGCCTGTCAAAATAAGCGACTTTTTGAAGGTTTAATTTTGACAATCTACATCTAACAATACTTGCTAATGTCAACTGAATAGTCATATTATTCAAACTTCATCCATTATATTTGACATAATTATGTCAGATAAGAATTGTTAACGGTTAACCATAGACAACAACAAAACATCGATGCACCCAACGAGCGGATGAAACAACTTATGCACCGCAGTGTACTAACTTTGAGTCTACAACGTTCTAGATTTATATCCCAGCGTGAATCATCAGCAAAGAACATATATGGGTGACAGACCAATTTAACAATTGAGGAAGTCCCAATAAGCACTTTAGCTTAGTCCGAAACTAACGCCCGACGCGTCGTAATTCATGTAACAAAATTGTGTCACGGATAACACTGCGGATATGTCAGCGCTCCAGAATGCTTCAATCGAACCTGTCATTATATCATGTTCCCTTAGTATACTTACCGAAGAGTTCGCGTTCGTCACTAATGTTAATGCGCTGTATGATAATGTAGAGAGTATCAAATAATTGTCAATATATTTAATATTATAATTTTTTATCACAATTTATACGCAAATCAATGTGAAACTTTGTCTTTATTATTAACCGGTCTCAGTCCACTACGGGGCAACAGCCTTCCCTAAGGGGTTTTAGCCCATAATCTCCGCTCTAGGGGCGCGCTTTCAAACACTACACACAAACCACTACACCTCTGTGCTGCTGTATTGCAGAAATATCGTCAGTGTTTGGGCTCCATTTGGTAGATAGTCAGAAATAAGACACCTCAGAATTAAATAAAAACGCCGTAAGACGTGTTGACACAACTTCAGCGTTAAAGACACATGTGTACCTGAGAACACAAGTCGTTTTGAGACCTGTTGCAAGTACATACTTATGTTACACATTGCGATATCCACTTAAAATAAATGTTCGGTGTCTTATCTTTCTAAAATACTACCCACTTCCTGACATCGCCTTCAGGACGACGTATTGATGATATTACTGTTATAAATATATTGTATTTAGCGTAAAATATGTAATGAAAAATAATAAAATGTTAATAAATATTGATACATTCAAATACATAATAAATATTAACATACATATTTAGATACCGTCATATATTGATAAATTATTAAAATTCAGTCAGTTCTTTACACATTAATCAATTTTTGGGATAATTATGAGGATAAAAACGACTTCTAAAGAGTCGCAGTGTAATTCTAAATCCATTTAGGTTGTATTAATAATGACATTTACACGCTTACGCAAATGATATAAATAAAATAACCTAAGCCTTAGAAATGTCAGTGCCCTCCGGCACGATCCCCGACAGCATCTGGCAGCATTTCCACGTTGTATTGTACCGCGGCGTTCGTTGGCAATTGAATATTAAAATTTCTAAAATAATACAATACAATTATAAACAATTGATATTTCATTGAATCATAAATATAATAGGCAACAGCTAATTAACATAATTCGAACTTGTACAATAAGGATATTGTTGCATTGTTTGCGAAGTCAATTAACGGCTCACTTTCACTAACACTTAAATAATATTAAAACCGAGCGTAACGTCTCGACTTGTGCAACTTTTGCCGCACGCTCGCCAACAACTGTAAACTTGGCAAACTATTTGCATATCAATTCGTACAATTCATTATGAGTTTAATAAAAGTGATGAAGTTAAAAAAATCACTTCCCAAACAAAATGAAGGAGTTCACTCTATTTAAAAACATTTCTGTTTGATACATGACGGAATTAGAAGTCTCCAAAACTGGCGTGCGTCCAGGTGCTTTACGGGGTAGGCAGAGAGCACCGAATGCCAAATATCTCGACCCTTTCGGACCTGCTATGTTTGTTCATATTTATCACTTTCTTCATATGCAGATGCACGCCGGTTTCAGAAACTTCTAACTCCGTAATCAAACAGTGGATACTTGTAATGTAAACAAAGTCATGCTATTTTTAATACTATTATTAATAATATTTATTGGACGTATCGACAGTAATAGTTCTGTTCTAATTTTTTTCTGTCGGAGACTGAATGCAAGTCTATGGGCGACAGCGATCACATGTAACTGCTGCCTGCTTGTTTACTGCTCTATTCACAAAAAAACAAGCCTTATTGACAACCTTTAGGGTTCACCCAAGCAACGAAAACAATGGTCACTAACCCTTAGCTTCCAACTCGACTACTGGCTTGAAGGCAATGAACTGAATGCTAGTAGAAAATTAGAAAGAGTAAATATTTGTAGAGCCACTATTATTCTTGAATATTCGGAGCCTACGCTTTATGAAAATTAGCGTTCATGTACTGCGATGATAGGTGGCTAATAGCCTCAATGTAAGTGACATTGAGAGACAAATTAAACAGACGACAGAAGCTTTTGGGAGTCATTGATCGGAATAATTGCTTAATGCTGTAGGAACACGAGCCTCGTTTATTGGTGATATCGTCACTACTACATCTCCATTTATGTGGAGACTAATAGACACTGTTCTCTTTACTATTACACAGGTATAGGTAGGTGGTAGGTAGAGTTTTAGCTATAGGCGCAATCTTTTTAAGTGTAGGAAGGATGCATTTCTTCAATTTAAAAAAGCTTTGTTTGCAATATATTGTTTCGTATTATGTTGTGGGTAGACACTAAAATCGAGGCGTTGCAACTGACTTCTGAGAATAGCAACACATCTTACTTGCTATGTAATGTTATTTAACATAATATATATCTTTATAAAAAATGATATAAAACCGATTTAATCGTTAAAAATTACGTATTGTTATCGTTTACCAATTCAGGGGTTGCAAAATAATCTGGAGGTTCCTTCATAGCTTTAATAAATATGTGTTATGAATGATTAATAATAAATTGTGGAATACTAAATAATGAAATAAATATTCGAAGAGTATTATATCCGTAATTAAATTGAAATTATTATGGTTTTGCTAAGAAATATATCCATTAAACGTTGAAGACATTACCGAGCATGACACATATCGCTGACTCACAAGAGCTTTATAATCGCAACCTGAGCCAAGGACCCGTAAATTATGCTATATCTTAATATACATGTCGAACGTAAATACGTAACTGACTATGCTGAAAAAGTTATTCTATTTATTTCATCATCTTTATGGTGATCATCATGATCGCCTTCATCAGATTCAATCTATAATCCTCCATATCCATTTACCATTTTATCATAATGTTTAACCTGTCAAAATCCACCGCTTGACTTAAACCTCTCCTGAGGGGTTTTTGCCTTAAATCATGACACTGGGCATGCGGGTTGATGATCGCAGAGCACAGCTTGCCATACCGCTTACACTGCTGTCAGTCGGCAGCCAAGACATTCAGGCGTGCCTTAACAGGCCGCGCCATACCACGACCAGCCAGCGCTGAGCTTGGTCACTTCTTACGACACTCTGGTATCGCGGCTGGAGGTCGAGAGATGTGTTTTTTCTCCACCCGTTATGCACGTGCCCCCACTTTTTACCATATGATTAATCTACACTTAAGTTATTACCTGTAACACTGCTGTAAAGCTATATTATATCGTTTAACCCTGAAAATTGAGTCAGGTGCGATCACATAAAATATCACCATTAATACCAGTTATTGGAGGTTTTCATAAAATCCCAGCGGCTGTACTTTATCAGAGAGGTAAAGCCGCTTGACGCAACCAATTAGTACCAGCAGTTTTTACATTAGCGCTCTTGAGTTTCGCGATAAGCGCATACGCCTCTGATAAGTATTCTGTTTCTAAGTATTGTATCAGTGCGTTAGTAACACCGCACACTATCGATTTGTCTGTGATTAAAAAATTTGTAAAGCTTAGTTAGCGTAATCTCTGAAATTATCGAAACTGGAATATATCGCTTTTTAAGCAATAGCATCTCTACAATCATCAAATATACAATGTGCCGTGTGCAATGTGTGTACAATTTGCTTCTTAAAGCAAATAATTAATTACGCACTAGTTTTGGTAGGCACCTTCGTCCGCATCGGATAACGTACTGTTAAATCGGTTACCTTTCTGGTTTATTATCTTTGACTACTCTCTGTGTTTCCCCGGAGTTAAAATTATCTCCATATCGAACTTGTTTTAAGACAATATTATAACTGTGTAATAAACTTCCTCAAACTGTTATTAATGCATTTTTTCGCGTTTTCTTGACAACAGTCGCACAACGCATGCTAATCGTTTGTAACTTGCTTACCGTCGCAAACCGTTTCACGGACGACATCCACCATTTACAGTTAGGTGGCGGGCTGACAGTCAACATCTACAAATCATAAAAAAGTAACTTTGATCTGTTACCATTAGGGCCGACGTTGACAAATTGGCAGGTTTCGCCGAACGCCCTTGGCCATTGTCACTGAACGCCGATGAAAGCATCGCTCACTGATACAAGCAATCAGTACCAACCAGTACATGTACGTATATCTCCACCATACAAGCATGCACTCGAGACATGTAATCCGTTATTATATTCCGCAATCGTTGCTACACATGAAAAAAAAAATTGTGACCCAACTGTTGCCAAATTAGCTTTACGAAATTGTAAAGTAAAAACATTTTTTTGTTTTTACGCAACATTTGTGTGACGAAATGCATTGTATTAAGGGTAATTAGCCAACCCTTTATAGATAATTCTCTGAATCTCAACGTAATTGTAGAAGGCGAGCCATCAGCTACGTGTGCAATGTTCAGCACAATTATCGCTAGAGTACACGCTTCCGCCTTTGGAGGAAAATTTTCATGCTTGAGGTACAGTGAAATAGAGATCGTCAAAACGTAATTGTCTTTAGACTATTGGAATGCCCACGAACTATCGCTCTGAAATACGAAGAAGTTGAACCTACTCAGTAGAGATTTTATATCACTAAAAAGGTTAACACTTCGTCTTTACATTGGACGACTTACGGAACACCACATTCCATTTTTCCTAAATGCATATTGAAGTATTTTGGCAATGAATATATTATAACACCGTGAGAATATATGTATGTACACATGTACACTCAGTATTGTCAACAAAATCAACACTGACAAAAAGTTTCATAAAATAGTTTAAATGGACAAAGTTATAATCTGTGTCTATTGAGTCATTAATTAGACATTTTTAATCTACGACTACTAATAACTATGAATAAAAAATATGGAACAATTTAAAGAAACCCTTTTTTGTTTGATTCCATAGTTTCTGTCTACTATATCTCCTACTATATCTCGTTTTCGGAACTGTCGTAGACTCTATAGAAACTACGCTCTTTATAACTATGTCATGCATGGAGAAATTCCTCACATATCAGACGGAAGTTTTATTTCATTCGTAGTAAAAACGAAAATATACAAGCTCTATCAGCGCGATGAAACTTTTCTGCAAAGTACTTACTTAATTAATTACTCGGCAGTAAGCTGATTCAACAAATAAACTGATTACTCGGCAAATACACCAGAACGGAAATAACGGAATCTACGGCTACAGTGTATCAATCAAACCCAACCAATAATGTAAAGATACTTTAAGTCATAACAACATACTATTAGAGTGATTTCTTTGTGATTCTATCTTTCATACATAGATATATAATTAAACAAAAGTTTATAACATTAAATTAAATTTGAAATTATACAAAATTGTAATTTAATGGAATATCTACTAACATGACTGTTTAAATGAAGGCTGTTTTCTATAACCAAAATAAATTTTTAATGACTGTGATATAATGACTGTGTTACTCGAGAAACGTAGTACATTACTGTCATATGGCGTTTTAATTCCAATTATGTTCGCATTTCAAATTTCGAACGCCGCGTGAATTCAAATCTCTTTTATAAAGAACGTTTCGTTTCACACTAATCTTTAACAACATCCTAGTGTGGAGTTTACCTGTTCACAGTGGGACAAGTAATATATTAATAAAGGTAACCGCCATGTTCCTCATAACTCGTGTCCTCAGCTTATGCCGTATTTTAGTTTGCCGCAAGTAAAATGTTCGTATTTAGTTAGCTTAACTCAAACGTGAGTATAAATGTGATGTTCTAGAAATGTAAGCTTAGCAAACAACATCATAACGTTTAATAACAACGCGTGTAACAGTTAAGGGTTTGTGGGATTTGTACTGAGTAAGCGGTATAGGCTATTATGTCGTAATACAGGAATGAAAACACGCTCTTCTTCCTGTATTTATACAAAATCCTATTTCATTTGGTTGAACATTTATTATCTTTTAAATTAACGTATTTACATTGTACTCTGGTTATTATTTATTTCATATATGTACCTACATATATTTACGTTAACTTGTTCATCATTGTATTCAACTCTTTTATGCTCATAAATATATTAAAATTAAGTCAGCGGTTTTGCTTTAGCAAAGGAAAAAATGCCTCCTAATAACTATCCACCTTTCGTTGCTTCACCATGCTGTCCAGGGATAGGAGTTGATTTGCTTGGTATTTTCTCCAGAACAAAAATATATATGTATTTTAAATAAGAAATCGTATGTGTACAGAATGCTTTTCACTTCGGAAAATTTCCAGTTTTTACATTACACTTTTAATACTTTCGGTAGTCTCATTTCTCGCAAGCAACGCGAGCCCGGACTATAAGTGCGCACTTGTTCTATTGTGATTTTATCAATTAAAACTTTATACAGATGTAAAAACTTATACAGATTTATTTTGCAATTGATACCAAAATACGGATAAACTTAACTAAAATTTCTTTCGCAATTGATCCCAAAGAATACGTACCCATACGTATATTTTTCGCAATTGATGAATAACGCTGTAGAATGATATAAGAATTATGGATGTGGGTATGAAATTGGCAACGGAACTTTTGTGCGAACGGTCATGTATCGATTGGCACATCGTTACGGATGAAATGTTGTGGTCCGCGCCATTGCGGCCGCGGCTATGGATTTACACATCATTTTCAGGTACCGCTCGATAGCACTTTACAAATTACTGTGATTAAACGGAAATGTTGGGTTGTTTATTAATAACACACGAACGGAAAACAACGTACGTTGGTTATCTAGCTTACATTCTCTTAAAAACAAATTGCTTGCATATTTCTCTAAAACGACTTTATATAGTCGTGTACAATATAGAGCGCATGATTTCGAATATGAATGAATTCTACTTTCATCGTCATCATCATCATCAGTCTTTCTCAGTCCACTGCTGGACATAGGCCTCCCCCAATGAGCGCCATCGCGCCCTGTCTTCGGCTTGTCGTATCCAGCATCTGCCTGAAACCTATAGGTAGCGGGAATAAATACAGAGTCCTATTTCGTTTACGAAAATAATCTACATTATTTTTATCACACAGCATTACGTTTTAGATTGAAGCTCTAGTACTTTCTATTTGGTTTCGTTGACAGAGCCAAGTGCCGCACATATTGTATTTTGGAAGAGAAAAAGGAGTTATTTTGTTCCTATTTAAAAGTAAAACGCCTAAATTACATAATGTTTCAAATTGTCCCAAATCAATGCATTAATATAATTTAGTTGAAAATGCATCTTTAATTGTAAATTTACTTTAACTTGACTTTAATTAGGGAATTTTAAATATGTCTTATAATTAGTAATTATGCACAATTTTAATGAAGTAACTTATATTTAAAAAGTACTCATTTAATGACTAAAACAGAATAGATATATAATTCATTCAACAATTCCTTACAAGAACGTATAAGAAGAGCTAATGTTTATTTTACCGATGCCTTAGTGACTTACCGACTCCTTAGTGAGTCAACTAGGCAATAAAGATAAAACACACATTACACGCAAATGAAATCATTGTTATCTGCAATGATTCATCAAACGTACGACTTTTGTACTCAGTTACATACCGATTGGTATTTCAAATAATTTTGTCCTCAGTGAAAGGGAAGTCGTCATCAGTCCTTTGAAACCTTCTAAATATTTTTAGTGCTGACAGTGTATCAGACCTTTGAAACTAATTCGGTCATCTTGTCAGAATAGCTAGAACCCAGTTCGGTCATCATTTCAGAATAGTCTGATCAGAATAGAAAGCCCGTTGCGCGTCAGTTTACTCATTCTAGATGAAACGAACATCCGGTAAAACATTAACGAACTGTGGTTAGTTTTCATTAATAACAACTAAAATGTGAATTGTTGCTTTTCAACAATAAAAGTTTGTGTCTAATGAAGGTAAAATATACATAATGTATTGAATTAAACAAAAATTGCATGCATCATTAACCAATGTTAAATTTAAAATTTATGGTCATACATCTACCCACATAGGTACGGTCCTTCTTTGTAATAAAATTTTAATTATACCTACGGAAACGCATATCAAAAATGTTAATAAGTACAATAAAAAAAAACTAACAATTTCATTTCTGAACTTTACACACCACTACCGATACAAGGGTACGAAAAGTTTGTAAACTACTGACAAAGGACGTCCAAAATACTTTCTGGATTCCAGTCTACTTAGGTAGATCCGCAAGATCCCTCTGAGGTATGTGTACTCTCTCGAATAGTTCCTGCACCTTATCACTATCAAGACAATAGCCCGTGACAATACTATCTTCACCAAAAGACTTATTCTCAACAACAACGTTATCAAGTCTACTGCTATTGCTTAAAGTTCCAATCTCCTTGTCACGACTCAAGCTCTTATCTTTGCTTTGATTTCGAATAGTTTGGCCAGAAAACTGACCCGCGTTTGCTTTTGTTGGATTGATGTATGGATTTTCGTTTATAACTCCACACACAACCTGTATTAGCGAATCGAAAGCAATTTGATCCTGTATTCTTCTTTGAAAAGCCGTTGCCTGCATATTAGCAACAATCTCTTTGTATTTGTTTTCAAGAGAATCTAGTGCTGTCGCTAATCCTATTTGATTATCTTCGGTTGCCTCGTCAACAACTTGAGCCCTCTGCTTTATTAGCTGTAACTGTAATGAACATTCAGCTAAATGTTTTTCGCGTTGTAGTGATGCTATTTTGTTTTCGTATGCCTTAATGCATTTGGTTTTAGTTTTTTCCATTTTATTTAAACGTTTCTCTAACTCGAAACTTTTTAATTTTACACTTTCAACACTGTTTTCATTGGAACAGTCGATAAATTTGTTTAGTACTGAAAATTGACTAATTTTCATTTCTTCAAGTTGTTGCTTTAGTTGTTTAATTTCAAACTCTTTATTTTGTAGCAAATTTTCTTTTTCAATTATAACCTTTTCTCTATTTTTGCTATGAATTTCGATTTCGTCTCTTGTGCTACTTTGAATATCTAGAATAATCTTCTCATATTCTTTAATCAATGCATCTAATTTATTTTCATAATTAACCTTCATTTCCTCTCGAATACTAGTTTTCAGCTTTATTATTTCTAACTTATATTGAGCATGTATGTCTTCTATTTCATGCATTTTCATGATATTAAAATTTTCAAGTTTATCCTGAAGGTTACCAACTGTTTCTATTAAAGTTTTGCGTGAATTATGAACTTCTTGTAACTTATTTTTTAAGGATGCGAGTGTCGTATGACTTCCTTGGTTCAAATCAAGTCTCATTGTTGCGTTGTTTGCATTTAAAATACTGTCACCAATTGAATCATTAATATTGCTTTTCCTCCTGGCATCTTCTTTCAAAACTACCAGTTCATTACGTAGAAATTTATTTTGTTCTTTTATTTCTCTCAGATTCATTATTAACTTATTTGCCCTTATGTGATAATTTTCATCGAATTCGCCGTATTTCGTATCATTTTCATGAAGAAATGGATAACACGGTACACTCGATTCGTATTTCTTCTCATGCAAGTTATATCTGTCTTGTGATAATTGTGAATCACAAAAAGTATAACTGATTTCGTTTTTCTTATTAACATCAACGCTTTTGTTATAATTGAAAATTTGAGAAGACCTCTGAGTGTCATGAAGCGACTTATTATCTGCATTGCTAGAGTCTATTGCTAGACACTCTACTTCGGCACCAGAGCTGTCAATACTTTCATCATCCTGTAATTGTTGTAGTTCATTTGAGGGCGGAAACTCTAGGAAAGGTGCATCAAGGACTCCTTTGGCTAATTGATAACACAAAACGAACACATATTTGTTACGTAAAGTTTTTTCATTTTCTTTACAATCAGATAGTTTTTTTATCCAAGCATTACAAATACGTATTACATCTTGATCAAGTAACTGACACAAATACCGCCGTAGGATTTGAAGATATCGTTTATATTCGTTGTCTAACTCTATATCATTATTTTGGTTCATATTTATAATTTTTCCTGCATGAATTTCAAATAAAACTGTATTGAAATTTTCTAATGTCAGAAAGAATAATGTCAGAGTTATTTATTTTTTTCGCAATTAAAAACGTTGTTGTATAAATTACTCTTTGGCCTAATTAATACGTTTCTAGTAATTTCACTGTTGAATAAATAAATAATTACAAAATGTCCCTAACCTTTGACGTATAATACAAGTAATAAATAAGTACTTCGTGATTAAATATAATCACTAATTTCCAATCAACGTAATTACTTTCACAGTTAGTCGTAGGAATGAAGTGAAAAAAGTTTTTTACATTGGCTTAAACACTTGTCACTGATTTCGTCCATATTACAATATCTAGTGATAATATAACACAGTTGGAATAATCGTAATGGATATTGAATTGAATTTTTCTTGTAAATCTGTCGATTCCCTTAGGAGCTTACCTTTGGGCCGGCGGTCGCGACTTTATAACCTGTAATCCGATTTTCAAAGAAACTTATCGCTGAATTGGATTCGAAAGGTGTGGTTACTGACTTGTTGGACAAAATATTTTTTTTCCACACCCCTTTCTTTTTACTTCAAGGCCCACATTTTTGTTGATATTTTCAGCTTTGTTAACATCAAACTGATACGAAACTCATCCATGTCGTTTGAGTACAATGCACTCAACTGTACAACTCTACTTAAAACCGTAGAGAAATCAGTACATCTTATGAATGGCGTATTTTGTAAAAAAACCTCTATCCATAAAAGTATGCTATGAGATGTATTGTAATATACTATTCTGAACGCTATAATATGTCCTTGACTCGTTTCTAGTGCAACAAGTTCCTTAGATAACACGTGAACATTTTCTGTAACGTAGCTTATACGAGTAGCTGACAGGAGTTTCGTCGTAACTGTCAGTTGTTGCTTGTAGCACTGGGGACCCCTCAGAATCGTCGACTACTTCACCCTCATGAGACTTCTTTCTTCATTTCTTTGTAATGTTTTTTCGTAACAAAAGTCGTAATTACAGAGTGTTAAACGTACAAGCAAAATATTCTTTTTTGTATATACCAATGTCCATATAATTATACCTATGTATATTTAACTATAAAATTATATACGCATTGTAGAATTTTAGAATTGTGTATAATTAATTGCAATAATTATATCTCTGCGAATCTTGTTTTTGCAAGTTTTAAGAATGAGCAGTTTCAAAGAGTTGTGCGTCGCTCGAGTTATATATTATTTGTGCATTTTGCAAGTACGCCATTGACAGACGATGAGTGCCGGCTTCATGAGCATTATTTATGCAGCTATCCTATTTTACTCATTTATAACTTAAATTTCTTATAATCATAAAATTCACAAAAAGTTTGTAGTTGCCCAAAGTCTCGGATTCCGGTTTAAAATTTTTTATAGCTTCGATCGAAAATTTACCATCAGCGAAGTTTCTAGATGCGACCGCCGTTGTAAGTAAGCTATAAAGATAAAATTACTTTAAAGCCGACATAAAAATAATCTCGGTCGTATCTTTGCAACAACATCGCGACAATGAAATAAGTTCCGTAAATTCATGCCGATAAAGTAACAATTCATTTATACGAATTAACCAATGTTTTTCTCTGCAAATTGGTAAAGGCATTAATTTCAGTTCTAAACTTGACAATTCGTTGAGTACTGTGAATTTATTTGGGCAATATTTTATGTCAAATTTTGCATTTGAAAGGAATTTTTCTAAAA
This sequence comes from Parelbella ahira ahira, assembly GCA_018244795.1. Taxonomy (NCBI): domain Eukaryota; kingdom Metazoa; phylum Arthropoda; class Insecta; order Lepidoptera; family Hesperiidae; genus Parelbella; species Parelbella ahira. Next base: position 183 of record DWME01002030.1, on the reverse strand, counting down.
ATTAATAAAATATAGCGTTACATCGGATGCAGCTACATACATTTTCTCTACAGTATCTATCATGCATATATTTATAATATGTATCTCGCGAAGATATTTTCATGTAAAATGTTGCCGAGACGAGTGCACACGGCTTGCACTGTAAAAAAGTAATCAGGTTTTATGTAACGCCAGGGTTCTAAC
>DWME01002029.1:0-22302 GCA_018244795.1 Parelbella ahira ahira | reverse complement strand
ATCGGACTGTAGCCATACTGCAACATGGCTAATTTTATTCAATTTTGTTATTTTAAAAGAGTGCTGGGAGTTTTTTTTCCTCCGGCTTTTTTCTCCCGGTCTACTTTAGCCTGAGGGGCGCACAAACCCGAAGTACAATGACTAAAACATGACCTTCAATGAGTGTATGTATAATACCTTATAACGATTAAAAGAGTTTGAATTTGTATTTGACATATTATATCGTTTTGCAGCACAATGCTAACCACAACGAACTAAGCATACCTAGCGTGCTTACAATATTGGAATATAAAATACAATTAATATTATAATATAGAATACAATTATACAACAATAGAATATAGAATACAATTATTGTGCTGTCAATTCAATCAAATGTTCTCAATTCTCATTTTTAAAGCGGTCAGCGTTAAAGCGCTTCTGTCGCTTGATTGAATGTTTTTAAATAGTAATAATAATAATAATTAAAAACTTTTAAGCTTAAATTTTTACACCCTTCTTCAAAATTATCGTGTTGCATGTTACTGAATATCGAATGAATAGCATTGGACACTTATTATTCAAATTCAAATGTCATTTATTCAAAATTGGTTCAATAGAACACTTTTTGCACGTCAAAATGAAACTGCCATGAATTCATGAATGAACAATCGATTCACAAATAGTTTTATGAACGACTAGGTAACAAATTTGTTTTTTAGGTAATTCTTTGACAGTTCATCTGATGATCTGATGAGAAAACTTTTCTCTTGTCCTTGTCATAATGCATTATGGATTATAATATAAAAGAAGTACCTATATATATATAGGTAATAAGGTCATCTGATAAATCTGTAGAGAGCTGCGGATGATCAACTGTTGTGGTACACCTTGGGAAAGGCCTGTGTCCAGTAGCGGAACGGAAGAGATTGAAATGATGAATAAAGCCATTGAAGAATTAAGTATTTTCTTGGTTATCATACCAGTTTCCAGGACACATGTTATTTCCACAGCAAATTATTCACAAAATTGCCCTCGTGAAGGGACAGACGTCGATATGCACTTTGAAAACCAGGAAATACATTTTGAGAGCCGTTACAGTTAGAAGCGTTTTTAAAACATAATCTCGATCTAATGAAGTGAATATCAGTTTTGTTTATTTTAACACCCAATATCGTGTTACGTAGCGCTGGCCGATTTGATACTCAAACCTTTTTCGCGTCGATGTCATCATTTCACGGAATATTAAACCTATATGTATATAGGTATATGCAAAGATTTTTTATATCAATTAACAACGTAATTTAACTTTTTTTCATTACCAAAAAAATTATGTAATATGACGAACTTAGGGTTGATACATAAAGCAGGTACCTACCTACAGTAAGTACCTGCTGGACAATGTCGCTAATTACCGTAGAAAATCATTAAAAATAATGTAAAATATAAGTAGGTATGTACAAAATTCTGTAATATGCTTTCGTGCCGATCTACATATAACCTTCTAATTGATTTTAGCATTCGTCCCCTAATCATGTAACGCGCCGATTAGGTACTTATAACTCAAGTTAACTTCGCATACAAAAGTGCTTCGCATACAAAAACATCGTCCCACAACTGTCACAAGACCTGCATTGGAATACTCAGAACATTGAAACTGGATACGGAGGTAATTAAACACCTATGTCACAATAAAAGGAGTTTAATTCGTATTATCAGAATGCTATCACAGCAGTTCAGTAAATACCTGTCTTCCTAGGTGGTTTTATGAACATTGTAGTGAGCTCCAATCATTTTTAACTGTAGGTAGGTAAATATCTATACTTTTGTATAGATACTACATCTATTGCTTAGATATTATGAATATAGTAGGTACTACCTAAATTTGTACGCTGTAACAAATGCTTTTTCCCATTTTCATGCCATCAAAATGTTGCCTAAAAGTTATCGAAAAAGGTAGGTATTTTGCGACCCTGAATTAGATAGGTATTTTGCGACCCTGGATAACTATAAATTCACAATCTATTGAGCTTTAACTTAAAATATTTTCTATTCTGTTGACAATACGATATTCAAAGACCTGCTCATAGATTTTTTTACATAACTTTATAGGTACCTAATTACATTCACCGACCGTCACTACTGCTACATACAAGTGAATACTGAATTAATATCTATTACCAATAAACACGTCTTATTTATTAATGGACAGTTGATTCACAATTAATTCATACAAGACTAACAGAAATATTTATTATTTTGTAATGTGTAATTATTTATGAGTCGATCTGGTAATGAAACCTTTTCTTTCAAGTTTCATAATCTGTTGGAATATAAGTATTTAACAAATATATCATAGAACAATAGTAGATATTAATAAAGCGATTGAAGGCGAACGTATTTTCCTGACTACCTAAACGAACTCCATGGATAGAATACTTTAGGCATAGGTAGGTACCTCTTACCATCAATGTCAATATAGAAGTCATGTGTGAACTCAGAATTTGTAGAATAAAAACAGGTAGGATGTTTGTCCCAGATTAACTCACGTACCTATATTTTTCGTTATGGGCTGACTAGTTTCGGATGGATCTATATCACGTTTCAGCAACAGCAGTCGCCACCTCGCTGTATTCGGCGAGAACTCATGAAGAAGGACCCTCAGGGAGGAACAAGGAGGCTCACGGAAGAGGTCCGTAAATAGACGGGCCATCACGATATATCATTTCTATAAACACTCCATGGGAGAGGCGTACGTCCAGCAGTGGACGGGAACGGGCTGATAATGCGGTGATGATGATGATTATAAACACTCATAAGACATTTATTAGTAATAAAAGTTGTTATATCTAGATTTTTACATTTAACAAATTCATACAATAATTTTATTTCTGTACAATTTTTTAGTATCTAAAATCTGAGATAGATTAGTTGATAGAACAATAAAAAAGAACAGTGACTTTATCCTCTGTTACCTACTAGTTCGTGCTCGTTGCAAAACCTGTGTGAGAGAATCTCATTGCGTTAGAACATTCTCCATTTGTGTGCACCATATCAATGAAATTAAGGAAATGTTCACTTTATTATTAAAAACGGGTTTCGTAAGTACCTATTCCACATGTAAGTACTTACTTATGATAAAAGCATAACATATACTTATAGGTCTGTATTTCCCTAAGGGGTATGCAGAGGAGTGTAGTGCTCTTACGTTTCGTCTGTCATGTCAAACGTCCCGTGGCATAGGCGGTGAACCTATCGCCATACACCGGGCATCAGTACAAACTCCGAGCTGCGACTGACATACATTAGATATATAGGTGTACTTATACATAAAAGAACGAACAATAAACTTAGTCAAGTTACTTCTGTCGTCATAACAATCAATGTCAGCCAAGTTACTTGTCTATCATAGCTAAATGTATGTTTTTATAGAGTACTAAGAAGCTATATTGTAATTCAACACGTTGTCAGGATGTTTTTTATTCATAAACAGGTAATGCGATTCTCAATGTTGCCCTCCGATCGAGCCTAGAACAGGTTGGACTTCTTCGGCTTGTCACAATGACTGTTTATGTCGTTATCATAATCTAAGTATGTTATTAAGTACCTAATCCCCTTTTTGTGACCTAATTTACCCATATTTAAACTGATTATAAAGTACTGTTTTAAATGTAGGTATTGCAAATGAGTGGGTGCACCCACATCACACCAGTTAGAAAGTGCCTCTGCCTACCCATACAGGGATTACATGGGTAATTTTAAGTCTTATTTATTAGATACAAACTAAACACATACATAGATAAATAGGTACCTAAATGTGAAATGTAAACAGGAGTTCAGATATTGGGTTATGCATTATCGTGACAATTAACTGTGAGACTGAGACTGTGTTCTCAGAGGTAGGTAGGTACATATACATACATATGTCCCTATAATTTTCTATAAGTAGGTACTGTAACAATTAAGGAAGATCACTTAGACCCTAGGTAGGTATAATAATTAAAATTTGGACATGTAAAGATAACGACATACTTTATTTATTTATTTATTTTACTTTAATTAAAACGGATTAACCAATTAATACATTAATTAAAGACTACACTATCAGACATCACGCTCGCAGAACTTCAGACATGCCGACAAAATAATCGTCCATTCATCCGCAAACAAATCACATTCAGGGTGTCGGTCCAGGAATGTGTTGAGCATCATCATCAACAGCCTACTCCCGTCCACTGGTGGACACAGGCCTCTCCAATGGCAGGCCACTGAGCTAGATCTTCAGCTCGTCGCATCCAACCACTGCCAGTCACTTTGCGTATATCGTCACTCCATACATACCTACGTGACATACCTACATAGCTACATACTAAAATAAAAGTTCCTAAATAAGGCCTAAGTAGGTACCTACTTGTTGATTTTTATAGCCAATACGGTAGATTTCTACATATCCATTGTTCTAGTCGAAATTATAGGTAGGTAGGTAAGAGTTCAAGCAATCTCATCGCTAAAACTAATTTTCCTCTCAAGAAGTAGGTATGTAGATAGAAACCAAACAAAATCTATGAATGTGGATTAACTTCGAGCCATCCTACCCTTATACCAACCTATGTGAATATTTCTGTTAAGTCAATAGCGCACATGCACAATGGTTATAATAATTTAGGCTATCTAATATAATAATTAAATTATTATTAGTTTAAAACTTGGCAGGTTCTAGGTAAATAAATGTAGAATTGCATATACCACTAAGACTACTTTTATATATAGGTACCTACATATATAAAAATAGTCTTGATGTTTGAGTACTTAAATGAAATCAGGAGAATCCCGGAACCTAGGAACCTAGAATTTTTTGAGTTATCAGCAGTTTATCGAGTGGTTGCGCTTTGCGACCACTCCTCAGACGAGGCAGTCATTATTAATGTAGATAGTTAATGAACATCGCTAGCAAAGTGTACTCAGCTGTAAAAATAAGTAGGGAGGTAGGTAACTATTAAATGCGCTTATTGTTTAACGAGTAATGCAGTGATAGATTATGCTTCTAATGTACAAACCCAACTCATGTAACCTATACCTACTTACCTATTGTATTGTCTAAATGCTGACGGCGTACTCCCCATAAGTGGTAACAATATCGACCTCCCTGAGCTCAGGATGGTCTCAACTGATAATTATAAGCAAAGTCAATCAAAATTCAGGTGAGTAGGTATATTTCTGTTCGAACACAGTGGTGACCACCTGCGTCAGGTGAACTTGCGTTTGCCAATTTTTTTCTCGTTGTAGGTATTGTGACATCAATTAATCATTTTTAATCGCTGTTCAATAATCGCACGATGATGTAGGAAATGCAAAAGGTGCAGCAAATTATTAATTCTACAATTTTGAACCGATCCTATGCCCTTATGGTATTTAAATTTACTTTCCCATTGGCTTGCCTGGGCCGCCGTACAACTAATCAATTTGACTTTGTTCAAAGTTCTTCGCGTCGACCATGTAATCGGCCGAAGGCGATTGGTGTCTTCCCATGGAGCGGTGTGGCCTCGCATGCCAATTTATGAGCAAGTCGAATGGCGGAAGAAATTCTAGCTATGAGCGTAGGCGAATTCGTTCGTTGTTTTCCCCACCGCTTTTTCCGTGATGACGTCGAGCCAGTAACGGCGGAGCGCAGCGCGCGAGGCGATTGGTGCGCCGTTGAGCCAATAGGGAGGCCGGGAGCTTGTCGGCCCTAAGCAGAAAAGGGACCGCACGACGCACGAGCCGATCCCCGGGCAGTCCATCCCGGGCCCTTGCGAGGATTGCGCTGCTGACGCGATTTGCATGAGCCGTTTCTCGCTTATCAATAAATTACTGTACTGTTGATGTGTGCATGTGCAATCTACGGAAGCATCGCGATTGCGTCATGAATTAAAGGCCGATTTTAACGTAAGTAGTTAGCCAGTAATATAATTAGTGTTGTCTTATCGCGATAACAGATGGCGCTAGTAGTTCTACTGCCGCAATCGCCGGGCCGTGTCATTGAACTGAGGTATATGCGGTCACGCTGGATGTCAACTTTATGGGCTGGAATGCATTGTTTATTGGTTGGTTTGCAAAAATGAATTATGGTGCACCACAGGTGTAATTACAAGGCAGTGGCGCTTGACGTTAGTGTAGACGCTTGTCGGCAGTAGGTAGGTGTAATTGGTAATTTAATCGCGTCGTCACGCTCGGGCGTCATAGCTACTTACATTCCTACCCGCGACGCGACGGTGCGCGAGCGGGCGCCTGCCGAGTGAAATGACGGCGCGCCGCACAATCCATTATGAACAACTCTACCAGTCAATTAACGATGACGTGAATCTTATGCACGTTTGATAGCGCTTAACGTAAATGCCTGTGTCATGCCATCGATTGATAACGCATTTGTGTCATCCTGCGTATCTAACACAGGGTCAGCTGGTGACCCATTTATGAATGATAAAATCCTAATAAGAATAATATGTAATACTAGAGCCAATTACAATTATATAGTTTAGATTTATTGTAATGACTTTTAATATAAATAATAAAATCATGTATATATATAGCATACGTTAATAATAAATGTTTAGGGTATCCATTTAAAAACCCATAATAAAATTATTTCCAAAAATGCTATGAAATTAAGAAAAAGACGGTAGAAACCTTTTTTTTTAAGAAGCTCTAAATTGCCGAAAGATTGATACCTAAGAGGTAGGCCTAAGTAAAGAGCTAGTAAATTTTGGATAAAAGTATAATAATAATAATTATGTAAAATAAATAATTCCCCAATTCATTTTGTTGATTAGGAATTGTAACTTGCTTAGCTAAATTAAACTTAAGCTTTACCTTAAGCCTTACCTTACCTTGACTACTTACAATAAACAGCACATTCTGATAACTCGTTTATATCTTTACACTGTTGTTATGTAGGTATGTGTATTAAAAGACACTTTAATAACATTACCCACTCCATTAGTACCTACATGTCACTAGAAAGAAAGCGGAGACAAAAAAATGTATAGTCACATACCTAAAACAGAGAATAGGTGGTCAATTACTAATATATGTTGCGATACAACTCTACATAGGTAGGTACAGCAATTTAATTGCACTCTTAGTAGTTTCATAGAGAATTATAATAATATACCTACCTATGTATACCTATGTACATAAAATAAAAAGCTTTTGACCATAAAATTAACTACCATTCCACAATTCTAAAATATTATCTGTAATAAGTATTCGATATGACTTCTAAGTGATTTATCACCTTTACAAGGTCGTTCTATCTCATCTATTTGGTCGTCATTGTTACCGATGTGGTTAGAGTAACCGTATTTTATTACTGGGATAACTGGGACTAAATTCGCATTGAACCAATTGGTTAATTTTATTCATGTAGGTAGGTACCTACCTACAGTTTACCTATAGGTAATGCGTTTGTAACTACCTACAAATTCCAAAGAAATATCTATATTACATTTAATTAATATTTAAGTTATGTACCATTAATTATTAGGTATCTACTTATAATAATTACACACGATAAATCAATCGTAACTTTAATAAATGAATAAAATTACACACGTGTTATCAAAATGGGAAAACATCAATCAACAATCATCATCATCATCATCATCATCGTCAGGATATCTCAATCCACTGCTGAACATAGGCCTCCCCCAATGAGCGCCACGCGCCCTGTCCTCGGCTTGTCGCATCCAGCATCTGCTGGATCCCCTCTATGGAAAAACAGTCATTTAAAAAATTAAAAAAATACGGATTTAAAAAAAAACAACGTAACTAATGAACGGATCCGTTTAATAACTACCACATATATTTACTTATTAATTTTAACAGCACAGAAAACAGCTAATACATTACCAAGAGATACATTATTTCGCCTCGTCGCAAACCTATTGACATTGAGATACTTATCTACCAAAATCTCTACAATATTATAAAATAACGAAATGTTTGTACACTGAATTTACATGAACTAACATAACTACAAAGAAGTTCGAAATTTAAAAAAAAAAGGTAACTTGATGGCCCGTTTTAAACAATATCTACCAGTAAGATTAATAATGAGATTCCATTTACATACTCAAAAAATGCAGTGTATGTGTGTGTACACCATAAATTACTGAGAACGTGTCACAACATAGGCGTATTAATGTTTCTTTAAAATAATACCGACATATGCGAATGTAAGTCTGTTTGTTACAATTTCATGCATTAATTGCTCAATTGATCGTCATTTTCGTACAACTATTGTCAAGGGTACAGAAGAGGACATCGAGTCGCTTGTCTCCGTAAAAAAATACTGGTCCCGAGACATTTCAATATGTATTAGTGTTATATGGTCGTCCGGCAGGCCTTAACTGTTCATAACATACTTGATTTGTTTAAAGTTGACATCAAAGCGAGTGAAGCTTCGGTGAAACCTAGTAAATATACTTACATATAAAAAGGGATATTTTAAACAAAACTAGTAACTGTATTGCACTTTACGATTTCGTCCTATAAATTCTAGCTAAATTTTGAATACATGCAAGTTGTCTGTAGGAAGCGTGTCTTATCCAGAGAAAGCGAAGGCTTACATTATTCGTGGATCCCCGTCTACCCTCAAATTTTTCTTATCACAAACCATTATAACAGTGTTTCGCACGTACACTTCTGGATATTCCATTTTATATGCGAAGTGCATGATAATTGATGATAGTATCTATGTTAAACTCACTGGTTCACCTCGACTCTACAGTCAACACCCAACATGTTGACCTTGGTCAGGCTCATGCGTACCCGTCTAACACATTGATATGGGTTGTCGCGGCCGATGATGACATATCGGAGGCCGCACTAAAGCTCCCCAGTGTATGGGCGATAATAATATTGCAAATTATGTGTATGCTAAACATCATAACGCATTCTATTAACTGGCGATCAAGTATGCGAATGAGGCGGAAACTAGTCTCGGTTTGCCAGATTAAAATATTTGATATTGTTGTAACGTTCATATTGCAGGCTAGCTTTACAGCTTGCAATATGAACGTTACATATTGCAAGCTGTGAAGCTAGCCTGCAATATGAACCGATGCCGCGCCGCGCCCGCTGTGCACAGCGAAAACGTAAGCATCACCGGAACTTGAGAACTAGCTGGCGGCTAGCTTGATTAACATTTCCGTCTTAACTAGCTGGCCACGCGATTTCTTGCGCACATTCTATAACAAGGGGTTTCTAAATATTTCAACTGTGTACCTACATGAAAAACCTTTTTTAACTAGGTACGACATATACCGCTGTATAAATAAATCACTCCTAAGAAAGTATACTACCACATTTCATAGAAAGCCGTCCAAAAGATAACATGTTATGGGCCTACAACAGACAGACCGACGTTCATTGTTTATGGAAGGTTTATGTTTATTATAGGCGTTTAAATTACTAAATAATGTATTATTTTTAAATTTCTCATCAAGTACCTGGTACCAGTAAAATTCTACAAGTACCAGGTAAAATAACCACTTAGTTATAATTCTATACTTTAATCATAGATAAAGAGAATTGATATTTATGATCCGAATGTATTAGAAGTAAATGCGTTTTTAAAAAGCGCAGATCAATTTCCTTTTTTTATTTGTCAATATTGTCTCTGACTTATGATAGTTAGAAATTTATATGTAAAAACTATGCTTCTGCAATTTGTGTTAAAATAACTCCTGCGTGGTGATGAATACTCACTTAACGCCGAATATATTCAATTAAATTACTGCCTGCTAAATCTCTATTTTTTGTTTTTCTTTTGTTTTCGCTTAAATAAACACACATATTTTGTTTTGTTTTGTTCTGTTATGTCTATCAGATTTGTCGGTGAAATATTTTTTTAATAAATTGAAATACCGTCAATATATCTATGTATATATGATGTGAGCAAAAGAAAGCGATAAGTAGATATTCTTCAAAAAATCAAACGAACAAGATAAATCCATGGTATGCATACAATCCATACTTCTAACTAGGCTTCTCAGTGGCAGCAAGAAGCATTTGCATAGTAACAGCCAGCGCGTCGTATGAAAATAGTCAAAACATTCATATAATCAAGCATGAATTATAAATCAATTGGACCGTAACTACACGGAATACGACTCACTTTTTACGTCGCTCGATATTGTCGCTTACGTCCTTCTTACGCTAGTCGGTAACCTATCTAATAATATGAAACAAAATAGCCTTAACGAAAGCCAGCCAATTTCCTCCGCAATCAGATGGTCCGAAGGTCTCTGGCAAAAAGTAAATTATAAAAACCGACACGAATTGCTTATGGAGGCGGAGAGGCAGCAGGCGGCGGTGCTCCGGAACGGGTGGCGGTCCGCGGTATGGGAAACGAGCTCCCTGTCTCTATATTATTACAATGTTATGAGCTGTGCGGTTAATTAAATGAGATAGATTATAAATCACGGTATTACTATGTACTTATACTTGTATACCTATTTGCTCACATACGGAGAAAATTTACGCAATAATCTGAATAGAATTAAACGAATCTAAGCGGTTATCCTGCTTCGGATATTTTATGAGTTTTGGAACTATCGTGAACATAACTCATTACCTATTAATATTTTTTTGGTAAGCGTATCGATACAATATCTATGTATTGCTTTCTTTTGTTCCAAACAAACTATAAGTCGATAGTATTGCTATTATTATTAGGATTTTATTAAAGGGCACACACATACACACATACTTTTTCAAACACTCATTCACACACTCAACACACGCACTCACGCACTCACGCACGCACGCACGCACACACGCACGCACACACACACACAAACACGCTTATGTTTAGGTAATGCTTAATATTGTTTTATAAAAAACGAGTCCTACGTAGGTCCTACACAAAGCAAATATTATACAACTACTTGTAAGTTACAGCCAAATATGATTAAAACAAGTAATTTATTGAACATTTTTAGTTAGTATGTTTACGTCGCCATCGACATAACAATGCATTGAATCTATTGCCGTGTCATAACGATTTATAATATTGTGATTTATCCAAAACATAGCTCTGCGTTACAAAGACCGTTCTGTGGAGAAAAAGAAACATTGAAAAATTCAAAGTAACTTTCTATTGTTTCCAAATTTGTGTTTGGGTAAGGAAACAAAGGGGCCTTTTGGTGTGAGTACCTACGTCGTGCGTCAAGCTGCCCACGCCTCTCATAACAAAAATATTCATAAAATTAATAATAAAATATTCGTTAAGTTTTGAGCGAAATTATAAAAGAACATGAAGGACTTGCGATCGACAATTTTGTTAAGTGCTAATTTTTTCATGTTAAAAATTTGTTACATGCATATCACAATTGCATGGGCATACCTGGATATCATATGCCTCTCTGCTATCTACTGTTGCCGATTAAAATTCTTATTTTACAGTTTATTTTACAGTTGTACAATAGTACCTAATCCTATATAGCTGGTTAAAGAATCTGAATAACGAAATACTTATTTTATTTTTTGTTTATTGATTTGACTAGGGTCCTATAAAGCATTGGCAGGATATCTAATAAATATTACCTACGCGAGTCAGCGCTCTTACCGTGAGATGCCGGACCGGCGTCCGCGTCGCCGTTGTTTTACACAAACGTGGATTCATAAGAAGCGATTATAGAATCAGAAAATTTAAAAAATATATTTTTAATTTAAATTAACATATTTACTGTAATCTGCATTTCCGGGCAGGACGACATCTGGGTCTGCTAGTACAGTATCTACCTATAAATATTGAATTTTGACGTTCATTTCAATGTAACTTCCGCAGTTACTATCAATTTACTATGAATTACATTACTTATGTAAAAATTAATGAAAATAAGCATTGATTATGTTAATGAATTTATTCATCATCAGGGTACTCCCATCCACTGCTGGACATAGGCCTCTCCAATGGCACGCCACTGAGCTCGACCTTTAACTCTTCGCATCCAACCACTGCTAACCACTTTTCGTATATCGTCACTCCATCTAGTTGAAGGGTATCCTACACTTTTGCCGAGTTTGCAAAGTCGCGGTCGCCACTCCAATACACGTCTGCTCCTGCGACTATCTGTGTGACTTTGCCCGAGATAGACATACTCCTAAGAAGGACCTCGTTACCATTACAACCTCGAGAGGGACCTCGTTACCAGAAATCGGTTCCGGGATAACATATTCATTGAACATTATTTTGGTTTTGCCGAAAATCATCCGGAGACCGAAGCGAACAGAAGAATCAGCCAGGTTGGCCAGCATGTGTTACAAGCCCTGCGCACTTTCAGCCATAATAACGATATGGTCTACGAACTTTATTTGTGAGAGGTATTCCTCGTTAACGTTTATGCAGTGCCCCTTCCAATGTAGCGTCTTGAACATATACACCAGGACACTCGTGAACAATTTGGGGCTAATAACGTCCCCTTGTCTCACTCCTCGATGCAGGAGGCTAGGTTCAGATCGTTGATCCTTTAGTTGGACGGTCATAGACGCGGCTTCATAAAGAGCTCTCAGTACTTGGATATATCGCTAATCGACTTGGCCCCGTTGCAAGGACTCCAGAGCAGACCAGATTTCAATGTAGTCAAAGCCTTCGCATAGTTCACAAACGCTAGGCACAGGGGCTGATTATACTCTTGGATCTTCTGTATAATCTGTCGCACTGTATGCATGTGGTCCATGGTGCCGGTCATTTACACCATTCAATTTAAATAAATATTTTAGGAGGTATCGAAAAATAAAGACTGACACGCGCGAGAATAAATTCAAGCGCGGGTCCCACGCCGATGAAGCGACTGGCTTGATCTTAAGTGACAGGAAGTTGACCGGGTCATATAGTCGAAAATAATAATTGGATACTAGTATTGTATGTGTTCAAATGTCCCAAATAATGGACTTAACTCACATACCATACATACATTCAGTCACTTATATCTAACTTTCTTAAAGCTTGATAGTTCGTTGGATTTGTTTGTCCTGGGTTTTAAGTCCACTTTCAGTAACGGTTTAAATTGTACCGTATTTTTATTTTTCATGGTACTTTAAAATCACGGCATCGTGCGTTATTCGATGCCATCATGTTAAAACTGTAGCTCGCTTCAAAAATATCCTGGATATGAAGTCATTGTTCCCGTCTCTCGGCGAAAATATCTGACATCTCGCGGCGATAAATTAAGACAATTTCCGGGACCAGTGCCGCAAATAGAACGAATTTGAATGCTAGGTATGTATTAGTAAAGGAATCTACGGCCTCGTGTTTCGTAATTCAACTTTAAGTGATTTTGATGTATCCATATAAGACCACCGACAAATTTTAAAACACATTGTGCGGTTTCAGATATTTTTTTGTTAACATTTCATTTTTGCATAAGTACTATTGAGTTACTAATCACCTTAATGAACACTCCAGAGCTAGGTTTGTAAATAGCAATAAAACGCTCTTCTGCAAAATAATATAAGTAGGTATATGGACATTAGTTGTATTCTCCCCGCCTAAGAACAGATATTATTGTAAATGTATCTTAATCATACTAGTATTAAACTAGTGGTTGGATGCGAAGAGCTGAAGATCGAGCTCAGCGGCGTGCCATTGGAGAGGCCTATGTCCAGCAGTGGACGGGAGTAGGCTGTTGATGACGATGATGATGATTAGACATTGGATTATATGCATTTGCACGTTTGCATATACAAATGCATATAATATAATTTTATTTCTATGGCATTATTGCATATTTTGGCACTTTTTTATTGAAAGTGCTTATTTCAGTAGTTATATGTGTTAGGCGTGTTGTATTAGCCGTATAAAGAGCAACTACGTATGTACGACGTATCACTACCCCCAGAATCAATGTTAACTCGGTGGGGAACTTGGTTGAAAACTGTATTGTTGTATGCTGAGAATTTTGAAGTCATAAAACAAGTAGTTGAAAAATTGGACAGATCAGACGCCATTGCAATCAATTCAAGCCAGCTGGAATTTGAGATCCATCAATCAAAAAAAAATATAGCTTTTATTGCAACACATTTTAACAATATACCAGATGCAATTGAGGAATTAGAAACTTAAAACCTTCCCTTCTGCAAGTCTTTAGAAGTATTAAAAAAAATAATTGAACAAAGTTACGCCCTTCCGAGGTCACTATGGCAAAATGTTCGTGGAAAATTAAATGCACTTTTGTACAAAATCCCGGTCTTGAAGGAATAAAGAAAATTTACGCATTTATCAACGCCATCGACAAACTCTTCCCAAAGAAGTCTCTGTATAAATGGCGCCAAATTTCAAATTCTGTCTAGTAACGTCATTGACGTTGAAAGGTCATTTACAGCCTAATAACTAATATTGAGGTACAAACATGTCAGGTTTGCAGAAGAAAACCTGGGAAAATATATTATTGTTTATTCTCACAAGAATTGTAATAAATAAGTATAATTCTTGTGCACAATTTATAGTTTATTATGTGATAATAATAGTAATAATTTATATTTATATAAATTAACGTAACTTATACAAGTATATGTAAGTATAACATATAAATATAATGTGAAAATATACTCAATTTCTTCTATTAAATGGTTTTTTGATTATGCATATTTCGCCCTTTTTTAGTGCATATTTGCACGCATATTTCGGCATTTTGATAGTGCATATAATCCGATGACTAATGATGTTGATACTAGTCTGGCAACATCGTTCACATATGTAATATAATTGACCTTATATGAATAGCATTAGCTCCGGAATGACACCTATGCGCTAATATTATGTCCGATATTTGATTTAGAACTAGTTAAATTTAGGTTCTAAGCGCCGAGTATTCCAAGGATATTTTAGTTTAATGAACGGTTCAAATTATTCTAGTAATATTACAGTCCAGCGCTGGAAGCAGCGCTGGAATGCCACTGGAATAATGTGAACCATCACTAGGATGCACTGGAATTTCCCATTCCAATATGCAAATTATTTAAATGGCTAAACTGAACGGTCTAGTTTTTATTTACTACCTTGTACCACTGGAACAGAGTAGACTGCTTCAGTGTAAGTATTGAATTGAGTATTGAGCAAGCGTTGTTGTAATTCCATAATTCCTAACAAAGATACAATTTATTGAACACCAACCTTGTTTGTGTCTTTATGCTTCGAGCATGAGTTCTCGGAAGTATCATATCGGAATTTTATAAAAACTAAGACTTGCGTTGTTCTACCATCGCTATCGCCATCGGCACTCCTCATAATATTTTATCATCATTCACAATTCCAATCTATACGCAGAGTACACTTCTGACTTCATCTATCGCAGAAACATTGTTGACCCTCTTTTTTTTTATTTTTCTTATCCGTTTTCTCACCCAGCTACTACAACGCTAACGGCAACAGAACGATGACAACGAAGAATAAGTTCTTTTAACAGTACTGAATAAACAGAAACAGATACGAATTTTGAACTCGTTTCGTAAAATCGTTCTCATTATAGTGTTACTGATCCAGCAGATTTTGAGTAACTGAAATAATATATAAGATATGAACAATCTTTAAACAATGCATTACAGCGCCATCTATTGAGCACTGTACTTTTTTCGGAGCTTTCGTCTTCAAACTATTGACACAGATAAACAAAATCTAAAATGTGAAGTGCTGTAGCGATCGGAACTCTAAAGTTTGGTCAACAACGGTGACGTCTCAGGGCGTTACTGCAGGTAGAGATATCTACGTATCGCATGTAGGTAACAGATGCGTTTAGTTGCGCGGCCTCATCGATTTTGACACTACAGTTTTGCACAGACTGTGCCGTGTTTAAGTGTTTATCGATCCTGAAGGTGTCTTTCAAATTTGTGTTTTACAGTTTATTATAACTTTACTACTTATAACAAAATATTTTCTTAATTACGTCTCTAGTAGGTAACTGTCTTTCTGCCTACCGTTTCTAATCCTATATTTAGGAACTAACAAATCTAAAATATGGTCATAATTATGTAGACAGTAGTCAGTCTTATCTTATCTACTTTTTATACCAATACGTCATTTATCTGATACCTTCGTATTAAAAAAGTTTGATCGCAATTATTACCAAAGATACTAAGTACCTACTTGCCAAAGAAATAAGTTCTGTTAGAATCTTTTTAGTGATTTAACATTCAAAAGCATTGTAGAAAATCAAATTTGGTATGTACCAACCATTATTTAGTGATTTGTTTCAATTGGACAATAACAATAACATTAGCAAATTACAATAGATACACACAGATATTTCTAACATCCAAATTCTACTGTTAGAAATCTTTGCCCTATAGATAAGCATTCTATAAAAAGTACAATAATCGTAGGTAGGTACTATTCTTCCTCGAAAGTGTGTCAGAGACTAGTTTCTTATAAAGCGATAACTTATACTTATTTGTATTATAAATGGGGTAATGTGTATCATTTATCCGAACACAAAAATATTTTGATGTATTTAAACACAGATACCTATTACCCATTGTATCATAATTTACCGAATATCGCATGGCTTTTTCCTAAGTGCCCTTAGATCTACATAAATGTTACTTTCACTCTATTGTATTAATACACCTATCTATGCACGATAAAATGAAACTGACGTGCAAAATTAAACGACAATAAAGGTAATTATTTATAGCGTCGCAACCAACAAGTCCCATGCTATGATATAAAGTTGAACTTGTACACTGTGCCGCAGCAACAAGTTTCTTAGCATTGGAAATTGTTTCTTCGTTATGTTTGTATAGCGCTTCTCCACAGCGGCAGCGTCGAGTGCGGGGAACAAATTTCGTTATGGCTGCTCACGTCCTCATCGATTCGATGTTTGGGGTGAGGCGGGGTGACGCTCTCCCCGTCCTTGTCTCGCGCGCGCCGCTTCAACAGCTGTCTGTCTCGCGACGCGGTATCGATGGTTCGGTTATTATTTCGGTACATCATAGATAATATCTATAAAACCCCAATATATTGCGTCTTCGCTACTTGTTTACTGTTTTATCATAGGCTTTAACCACAATTGGAATGAATATCTACTTATATTTCTATATAATACGTATGCATGTACTTATATACATTGCCATTTTTTTCCATTGAAATATCTGAACTTTGACAACCGTGCTAATATACCTATAACGAATCGGTGAAAAAAACACGATTTAGAAATAGAAGGCAGGTAAGAAATATTGTAATAATAATGTAAAATGACATGATATTATTATAGTGCAGTAATGTGGGAGCTTTGCTGATTTAATGTACAGAACAACTTAAAAGGAAGCCTTCATTATGAAATAGAATAAGTATAAATAAAAAGCTAAACTAGTTAAAATTATAAGTTAGATATAAGTATTTGAAATTGCTTCGCTACTTACAAATTACGAATTTTGTCCAAAAACTATCAATCTAGTAATTATGTTTTCACACTTAATACGATTTATTGCGAGAACTTTAGTTAAGTCCATGTTAAGTCAATATATAATGACCTAATTTTTTGTTTGAACGCCAGGAATCCGACCTTGGCCCGGAACCAGATATGGTGACTTTAAACGTCGACGTTAAATTTTTTTAATCAATTATATGAATTTAACAAATGAGAGAAATTTACAACTAATTTAATGTTAAAATTTCTTAATTGATTAATTTCCATTGAAATATCAATTTTATGGAAATACTATATTCATTTCAAGAAATTTATACGATACTAAATTTCGAAGTGTTTGTACAAGTTCATAGATAAGATAAGAGTCCATAATAAGAGGGAGATACATTGATCTGAACACGGCATAATAATATAGTCCTGGATTTTGTAACCGGTAGGCATAACGTGGCATGAACAGTATGACACGATAAACACTTAGACGTGTACAGAATGACAAGACGTATGATGGCGGTGCCTCGACGTGTTTTATAATATTTTTTACTGATTGTGAGCCATATGTTGCATCCAATGATGAAGGAGTTAAAATGTAAATGCGTAAATCGTTTTCGTAAACGTTTCTATAAAGTACCACGAATCACATTACATCATAATCACATCAAAAATCATCTTCGGATTGTCTTATAAACCTTATGTCCTAGAAAACCTATATGTGCTTCCAAGTCTAATTCTCATGCCACGCGAAAACCTATACACATTTAAATATAATTTCAGTAATCAATGATTGAAATATGAGATATCCTCGCATTCGTTATATTATTCATATCAGTGTTTTTATTCTTATAAGAATTCTACCGACCTGAGTGGCTACAACGTGTAAACAGTCCTTTAGCCGTCTGACCGTTTTCCTGAAATAGGAAATGAAAAAGTAAAGTCGGTTCCGACAAGCGCGGTACTCACGCTAAATTACATTTGCCCCCATTTTCTATCTTATTTTTTGTACAAGAATTTTTCACTTCCACGCAGCGCCTATGCAAAATGTTAAATTAAATTTTTCTCTATGAAAGTGTTTTCTACGTTTTGTAAAATACTTACGTTGACAAATTGTGTCTGGTTTAACTGACAGTCGATTCAACCCTCTGCCGGATGGGGCGCGGAGGGTAGTGGTAATCAGCGGAAACCGATGACACGCTGTAAATTTTGGTGACACGCGAACCAATTGGACCTGTTATTACTTTACAACTTCCGATTTCCTTGAACTTAAATTTTTATATTCGAACGTGACATCATTAAACTATGGCACATTTTCTTGATAGTGCGGTTATGTGGTATAATTTCCACGGTAGTCTATTTACTGCCAATGTTAATGTTCTGCATGTATTTAGATTAAACGGATACAGATCCAAAGGAGACTTCCAATTTATTGTAATCAATACAAAGGCTTGCATTATAATTTACATATAGGTATATATACCTATCTACTTAAAGATATGTGTTACGGCAGTCGGTTTTCTATGGTGGCACTAATTTATAATTTTGTCTCTTCTAACCTCTCTGTATCAAGATAGTACCTATCTAGTATTCGCAATGTGAAAATAGAAGTTTATGGAAAGGCATATCGTTAGGTATTTGTAAAAAATTGATTCCCGTCTAGTTGGCAACAGTTACGAGCAAATTATCTCGTATTGCTCAAGACTTAATCACAAGTCACCTAGTGAAATGTAAACATACCATTCCAATTTTATTTCCTCTTATATAACGGCATCATTCGAAATTCTTAAACGAACAGCGTAAATTAAAAGAACTAAGAGTTTCGTAAAACAACTTCTTGTTTTACAAATGAGATCACGTTGTCGCGTCTAAAAGTAAACATGGTCTATAAATATCTATAAATTATTTCTATAAATGTTTTCATTTCAAAATACAGTTAACACGTGGCTGGATCAACCGTACACCGTTGTTTGTTTGAAGCGAAACTTTCTTCGAAGCCGTCTTGTGCACTTCAATAACCTACTTAAAGGGTAACGCTATGCGGTAACCATTACTCGACACTCGCAGTAGCTTTGATTTTAACAAAAATGATATCGATGCTCGCCAAATCACCGACACCCATTCTCCGAATTCGGACTATGCGACGTTGCCGCATCTCGCACCCCTATGTTATCAAATGACAGCGGCGTTGCCAAATCGTAGACGACCCTACCAAACATCGCGATTGGCTAGATTTGGGAGTTGGGGTTTCACTGGGGTCCTTTTTACCTGCTCGCCTCTGTGTTGTCTGCGACAAACCGCCGTTTAGGGGAGCTATGAAGCAAGGATTGATAATAAAAAATCAAATTATACTCACGTGATTCGAACCGATTATGTTTTTAACACCAATTATTCGGGGTAAAGATGTGACATACATATCATAATATTTGAAAAAAATGTATTAGGTTTTTATACTTAAATTCACTACTATATATACAAATAGGTAAGCTATTAAGTCGATAGATAATCCGAAGATGAACAACTAAACATTTCATTTTAGGTAGGCCAGAAAGAGACGGAAACATCGTAGGTCAGGCACGCGCTCGTCGTCTCATTTGCACCGTGCACAGAATGATCGATACGGGGTGTCTACCTTCAAAATTAACGGAAGAGTAACAAATAACAAAAGTTCACCGACTAACAACTTTATGAGATTTGTTGTTGAATTTGTCTCTTACGTAACAAAACTCACGAGAGTCGAGTAATTGAAAACTGTAATAATTTGATCTTTTCATAGATTTACACATCTTCAAATCGACTGAAAGTACATATAAGTAATATGCCGAACCGAGTCAAAAAGTAATACCTACATATAAACGACAATCTTATCATATTAGGCTTTTTAAAAAGTAATTCTACTAAAAACAATAATTAGCAAATATTATCTGGTATTGAATAAGCTTGAAACGTGCCTCTAGGGAACTTCTCGGAATACGCAGTTCCGTATATAGGTACCACCAAGCCACCAATTAAATTATCAGACCTCATTGCTAAAGAATAAGGTTTAAAATTGAGTGCACCGTATCCGTTCATTCGGCGTTTTGTTTTGTAGGTTCATCACATACTGTCCAAATATCTGTAGAACTACCTACCCACATTTAAGTTCATTGTAAAAGGGCCGCTGTGGCCCTAATATAGTCATAAACCGTAATGGGATACGCGTGACAAATACTCTGAAGACCGAGTTTCCAAAACCTAGTATTATAAATCTGAAAAGTATTCTATACTGCAGATAGATTTTTGGCTAATAAAATCATATCATTTTTATATTGATCGGATCCCATGATTCTTTTTCCTATTTTCCATGTATCTAGTACTAAGTACTTCGAAATTCGAGTGCTAAATTCTGTTAATAAATATTTGTTACCGTTATTGGGTGCGGTGTTAACATATGTTTCACTGCGGAGATACGGAAGAATTAATGTATGATTTATGTACACAGTTGTTTAAATGGCTTATTATAAATCAAAGTGCTACTTAAGAAAAATGGGTAATAGATCTAATTTAAAATATGTGTCATCGTACTAGTATTATCTCTGTCCCTTTTAGTTTTGTTGTTGTGCAGAAATGTGCTACACAATGTATGTTTTATAATCAATTTTTTAGACCTTTGATTAAGTACTTCATTTGTAAACTCTGTAGTCTAATCTCTTCCAACGCACTGTACTCGTGAGCAATATGTGCTTATCTTTATGTATTCAAATTGGGGGAGCTCACCGTGTTGTCGGTCCGGCGATGGACAAAGACTTCCCTTCCGAAAGCTCCGTATTTAATAATGAAAGAGAATTGCAATACGTTTTAGCCGTAGGGGCGCAACGCAGGCATAAACTTTGTGAGAGCAATGTAACAAATAAAAAAGTGGAACCCTTAATAACGAATATGCAGTCGAGATAAAAATTACTCGGGACGCTGATCAAAGGGTACGCACGAACACAGTTCGTTGCAACGCGAAAAATCAATACACGCTCGCCGGCTTTTATTACGGAGTCGTGTTTATTCGCGAGTTTGTTCGCGTTGCATGTTTCAGTTGAAAATTAACAGACGTCCGGATAATTGCTGGTTGAGTAACGCAAAATGTTCTCTAAAAAGTCCTGTTCTTGACCAAAATAGAAGGATAGGCTGCTAGACGACGTAACATCACGCCTGTAATTCTCGAAGGGATAGACAGAGGATAGTAGTGCACTCCCACGTTTCAACAGTTACGTTTACGTCTCAGGGAAATAAGTGGTGCGTCTATTGCTGTACACCGGGCACAAATCCAAACTCGAGTAACTAATATAAATTCTTAATTAAGATAATCTAAGATCTCCCGATCGGCAGTCGCGCTTGCAACCACTCGACCAACGAGACAGTCCATCAGATTTTATAGGACCCGCATTTGCACCTTTTCTTATTCGGTTTTCACAAGTTCCTACCCGCATTACTGGACAGAATAACTTTCTACCACAGTCAGTGCTGTTTACTACAACCAACACGGCTTGAATAATAATTCAAATTGAGACCTCCCTTCCAAAAGCTTGAATAGAACGAAAAACTAATGTACAAAAAAATACGGTAGAAATAATAGATAGTCTTTAATTCTTGTCACGTTTTGAGATTTGTTCTCCTTGGATCCGGACAGCTTCCGAATTGGAACGACTGTTCACACTCCTAGGTAGTTTTAACAAAATGTCGTGTCTTAACTGAACGAGGCCAAGAACAAAAAGACGAGTTTGACATATGCTTGAGCAATATTAGCACATAAGAGCAGCAATTACGCAATAAAAAATCCAGAACCGTTTATTCCGCTTAACAATGGAAAGCTAATGGAAATAAGCAGTGATAGCCTAGTGGTTAAGAATTCAGCCTCTCATTCCGGGGGTCCTGGGTTCAAATCCATGGCGCGCAC
>DWME01002028.1:0-22302 GCA_018244795.1 Parelbella ahira ahira | reverse complement strand
CTGCGTTTATGCTGACTCACATGTCTCAGAGAAAAGAACAAATATAAATTGCTCAAATGGTTTTTTCAACACTCACGACAGCTATGAAAAAAATATTTTATGATAGAAATATTTCTGGAGACTAACCATTTTCATTTTTTATTACTCGACACAATTAGTAACATTTTTATGTTTTCTTGTATGGAGACATTCCATACTAATGTATGTGAACATTTTCATAATCATGTCACATGTAAATAATGACCTAAATGTATGATGCCAAAATAGGTTTAATTTTAGAGACATGCACAAGTTTAATGCAACGATTAATATTACAACGAATGTACTTTTGTCTTAGTTATTCTAAACATATGTAAAAATTACCATTCTATATTTTTCTTTCTTTGTAAAAAATACATTAGGTCTGTGAAGATAGACATAATTGACAAACGGTATTCTTTGCCTACCCCGTAACGGACCGGACGTAATATAATAATAATTCTTTTTATCTTACTAAACAATAAATAAATAATTATACAAACAAATATAGTACAATTGTACGATGAATCGAAAAGAAACATACACAATCCTTTGGGACAGGAGCCGGTGGCCGGTCCAACTTCCAAGACCGTGACAGCGTTATCCCCCTCCAACAGCGGGGGAAACCGGAGCAAAGACAAAGGTTCCTTTTCGCTCTTCATAATGGTGCCGTTAGTGATGAACACGGCCTTCGATATGTCGGCACCCTCGGCCGGCTCGGGCGAGATCAGTTCTTTGGGGCATTCGTTGATGCCGATGACCAGGTGGTCGCAGTTTAAGGTCTTCGATTTACTGCCGATAACCACCACAGTCTTGCCCTCGTCGACAGTCTTCGTTGCAACGGTATCGATGGGGCGGTTCAGGCAGTACACGCCACCAAATACCGCACAGAGCCTAGAAAAAAAATAATTATAAATAACAAATGCGCTGCTTTAATATTATATTAATTATTGGTAATAAAACTCTATTATAATCTCATCGCAGATGAAATACCTCTCATTGTACCTATATTAAAGATATCGCCATTGTATCATTAGATATTCCTTGCTGTAACGTTATAAAAAAAAAGCGATAAACACTAGGTTCTTTATAACGTTGTGTGAAATATGGCAACAAGCGTTTAACAGCCAGTCTAGGCCATAACCTGCCACTATGGTCTTATGTCTTGTCATTGTGAGAGCAGACAAGTGTCCAACAGTTGAAAAATATTGGAGTCGATGTTAATCTTTTATTTTAAAAAAGCCAATGCCGATCGGGAGGTCCTGGATTCAAATTTCGAGTCGGGTACTATCGGAGTGTTTCTAATCGGAAAATATAAGTTTGAAAAAGTCCAATGGTAAGCGACCCGGGATTTGAACCCATGTACTTCTCGGTCAGCAGTCGCGTTTGCAACCAACCAACGAAACAGTCTATATATATATATAGTATATTAAAAGTCAAAACCACCCAGTGTCATACCTATGTACATAGTTAATACAACACAATAATCTTTTCATTCGCTACACTAAGTTTGGCTCTGCATAAAACGAAGAAACCGTCTCTTTTACTGCCTGTAATTATTCTCAATGTTATTTCAGCCGCTGTTGACTGCAACATTACGTAATCAACGAGTCAGACACTTTCTATACATTGTTGGAAGATCTGTTTATATATAAAATGAACTAACTTTAACTACCCTATAAAATGCACATACGCATTAATATTATTATGTGTTCAGCGTCCCAGATTTCGCATCTTTGTGCCTTTTATGTTATTAGGTATAGTTTATCCTAACACTAATCCTAGCAGTAAGATATTTTGTACAATATAATAAGACAGTGTCTTATAAGACATTTATAAAACAATCGAAATAATTAATTATCAGTGCGGATAATTAAATAAGATTAGAACGGCAATGAATACGCTAATACATAATGTAAATATACGCAACGTACTTAAGTAATACTATTTTTGCAAAAAAAAAAATGTGAATCACGCTGCATGCAACGTTAGAAAGTTGTCTGATTTTTGTGTGAGCCGGCGGGCGATGCACATCTGGGTCAGTGTAGTTCGCACCAGTTGCCGACACTTTCATGGTAAATTATTTATATTGCATTACATTTTTACGTAAACGCGATTTTGAAAAATGCGTCACTCGTGTGCGCTCTTCTGCATTATTTTTATAGATCAACATTTTCATTAAAACCTGAAAGCGTAACAATATTACTATCAACTAGATTCTGTAATATATGTAAATCAGTTATAATCCAGTTCCTTTGGCATTGCACTTTTTATTAGATCATATATTTATTTGTCGGTAGATGGATGACGATGGATAGGATATGGACTTCCAAACAAGTAATGATGTACTTATAACATGAAGTACCTGTCATGTACTACTACAGTCATAAATGAGAAACAACAATGTCAATGAAATTAGAACTTACCTGCAAAAGCACTGCGGCAGTTCGCCGCTGCCGTACATAGGCCAGAGGAAGGGCGTGTTGCCGTAGCGGCCGAGGCTCATGAGGAACTTCTTGCACTCGCGCACCCCTTCCAGGCAAGGCATGGCATCGTTGCCGCCCGCGATCGCGTACAGCACATAGTGGATCAGGTTCGCCGATAGCCCCTTGTGGCTCAAATAATCCTTAAAAGATTTCTCATTCCAGTCTAGAAGTATGACAGAAGAAAAAAGCAATTAAATTTCAATTTTATTTCAGAACGAAAAATAATTTATACGTATTTCTATAAAACACATATGTATAATCTCTATAGTTCCGAAAATTTAACGGGATCGATACATGGACATTATGCTTTAACTACTATATATTAATCCAGACACAAAATAAATTACTTCTAAAATTACTATTATAAAATATGTTTTCATTTCTGTTTGTGAGCGGATATCATGTTGTTGAAACCTCTGAAAACGTCAGACGCAATTAAAGAGGATGTGAACCAGTTGTTGTTTAACATCATTATAGCATTGTTGGATGTGCCAAATTACTTCGTAGACCAATGTAACTAGAGCTCGTGTCCAGAATGAATCAGTCACTGATTCACTAATTTATCAACGACTCTCTTGTCTTTCAATTCTAGGCGAAGTCATAGCATATTTTTCAATTTTAATTAAGCTCTAATAGAGAGCGTATTAGTTATTCACCTTTTCATTCATTCATTAACAGCCTACTCCCGTCCATTGCTGGACATAGGGCTCTCCAATGGCACGCCACTGACCACGATCTTTAGCTCTTCACATCCAACCACTGCCAGCCACTTTGCCAATATCGTCACTCCACCTAACTGAAGGGCGTCCTATGCTACATTTGCCAAGTCGCGGTCTCCACTCCAGAACACGTCTGCCCCAGCGGCTATCGGTTCTACGACAGATGTGACCAGCCCACTGCCACTTTACCTTGCTAATCCTTAGGGCTATGTCGATAACTTTGGTTCTCTGTCGGATCGATCTGATTCACCTTACTTACTACTAACCTTTAAATTCATTCTCCATCTCCTCCTCATTGTAACCCACAATGGAGGTGAGCATTTTCATGAGCATCCGCTTCTCGACGATGCTCACAGCCTCTGTTGCGAACACGTCTGCGCGCGAACATGGCACAGGCGTGAGCTTGTCTCCCAGCCAAGTGAGGACACGAGTCACGCAACGGAATTCTGCGTAGCGCGCGATGTTCGAAGAGATCAGAAGTTCCACCAACGGCCCACGGGAAAACAGCAGCTACAGAAACAGACCCAACCATTACGCTTACTGATGCTGCTAAACCTATCACCTTCCATACTAGTTCAGTGTGGATTGGTAAAGATGGCCCTGCTATATGGGCGCCATTTTCAAAAATAAAAATTCAATGGCAAAAACTTAATTCTAAATATTATGATTAGTTCTACATGTGACACATTTTTTGCAGCTTGAATTTAAATTTAAACACATAAAATAAAATATACATTAAACTTGAATTTGTGGATCCTTTAAACAAAATTCTAAACACTGTACAAATTTTACTGTGATCATTAACTATTATATTATCAAACACTACATTAAATACAATTTCTTGTAGTATGCAGTGTGATCATCAATCTGAAATGTATGATGTAAAAAATAAGGTTATAATCCTGATTTAGTAAGTAATTACTAAATTTTCACCTTTGGTGTCATGTCAATGTTGAATTTCCTGTACTCAGAAGCAAAGGTGGCTTGACTCCAAATTTTTTTGGGCGGCTCGGTTTTTCCATCTTCAGTCTTGCCTTCTTCAGGCTCCTCTTTCGTCTCCTCTTGTGGTGAATCCCTAGTCAGATATTTTCATTAGAAAATGTTATAACTTTATACATATTAAACACCTTTTTTTTAAATGCACCAGACCAAAAAAATACATCTAATTGTCCAAAATCAAGAACAATAACTAAAAAAGAATAAACATCTTTTAAAAAAATAGTGAAGATAGAACCTACATTTCATTAAATTTTTTATCATTGACTATATTGACTATATCTAGTTCTCAACTATTCTCTTTTTTGACATAATGGAATGCTGTATTGTGATGTTATTAATATGTGAACCAACAAAATAAGTATAAATGGAAAAAAAGTATTGATTTGAAAAATAGTATTACGAAAAATAGTATAAAATAGTGCTAACTGTGGTTTCACTGATTAGCAAACAAATGTTCAATTTTTAATTATTACAATTAATTTGAATCAGTTTTTTGTGTGGAGATGGGTACCACTATCGGCCACGAAAAATTTTTAGTTTAAGTATATAAAATTGTTTAGCAACTCTAATCTAAGTCACAACTTGGTCACTGAAACCTTAACTTCTACCTTCTAAGCATTTATTACGCAATATTAAAGGTTTTTTTGTTAACGTAATTTTATAGATATGTCTGCAAGGATTAAGACATTTTGTACTTGGTGCTCCTTACCTACCCTGAAACAGATCGGGTGTAACAATATAATAATAATAACAGCCTAAATAGATGCTATAGATTAATTTTTTACATGTCAGGTTATTGAGATATAAAAAATAAGCTTACTTTTCAATGTACCACTGTTCTGCCATATTGTAGACCTGCAGTTGTCGCTTAGGATCAGAGTTGATTTCCTTGACGAACTTTTGTAGTCCATCAAAATTATATGAAGCCCATAGTCCACCATAATGGTCACTGGAGTCAAGGTGAAGGACATTCTTGCCTATTCTACTGCATGCTGCAGCAACAATAGACTCCACCATGCCTATAGCCATGGACATTTCCAGTGTTAATTTTCCATTATCAATTTGAATTTTAATTGGTAAATGGCAGTCATTCTTCACAATACTAGTAAAAACATAAATTCTAGTCAATGCTGCCAAACACCTGATTATCACAATGAGCTAGCATAAAAGTCATTTATTCTTTAAATTTCTGGCAACATTTTTTTGGCTTTTAACATAGATCGTATACAAATATAAATATTTACTTGATGCTAAACATATTTTCCCCTTTAATTTGTAGACTTTAAGTGTTGGATAACATTGTCTTCTAAGGCCTTAACAATAGTACAATTGTAATTCCGTTTTTCAGAGAAAAGTGGTGTCATATAGTTGGACCCAGACCCTTAACATCATGCAACCAATATTTATCTCCCAAACACTCATGATTTTTTTAAATAGTAATTTCATTCAGAAAAAATTATAACTGTTTAGATGATAGATATATTATTATTTATTATGAATCCATAAATGAAGTATATGGACCTTTCTAACACAGCATAAATTTTTCTGAGGTTTTGAACTATTTCAAAGAACCTAGCAGTATAAGAAGAACAAGTATGCGTAGGTCAACTAGTATCCATCTTATTTATATATCATACCCTTTGGTTCCGGGGATTTTAAAAACAACTAAAATGTGTAGTCAGCATTATCTAATGTGGCCTAAGTGGGAAACCGTAATGTCACCCAATGTTGTCCCCCATAGAATAAATAAGACCTTTAACAGCTTTTCTAATCCTAAATGAATTAAGCATAAACAAACATTATCATGGACTCTAAAGATATGAGCCCAGGTTATAAGTGCTTGGTCTGGGCTAGTTCTATATAAAAGAGGTAATGTTACTAATAATAATAGATTATTTGCTTTCTTCAAAGATTATTTTATATTAGTGAGTTCACATTCTAATGTTAGCACTTTAATACATAATGAATATTGAGGATAAGACTACAAAACCTAAAATAAAATATTTTTTAAGTTATATGAGGGTTGCCAAGTCTTTATTAATAAATAATGCATCAATGAATATATAAATGCGAATAACAACAGTTCATTGACCACAACAACAATTTGATTAATAAAGGACAACAAGACACCACTGTCATTACATAAAAAGAATAAAATTCTCCATATAAAAGGTGGTGATTGCAATTCCGCAATGAAAATGTTTAATCAATGACTATGCTTTAGTATGCAGCCTAAAAACTTTTAAATCTATTGTACGCGATGAAAATATTAATTTTTTTCAGCAAATTTAACTGGATCTATGCAACCATTGCACTATTCTTTCAAAGCGTAAAACGCAGCCAGTGCATTGGAGCAAAGTATGATCAAACGGGTAAAAAAAGTAAGATCGATACATAAGTAGGCTACTATCGCCATCACGCCCGGTATCATTTTGTAGAAAACTTATGACTTACCCGTTCCCACAACAATGACCTGAAAGTCGGTCGGTAAATCGTCCTCCATGTCTTCGTCCTAAATATCGCCTACGCAATTTAAAATGTAGCCTTAATCGATTGCAAAATGTGCTCACTCTGTACAAAGGATTCTAACTTTCTCTGACAATTCTTAATAATGACAGTTGACAAAAATTATTACAACCACAGAATGCAATAAGCAGTGGCGACAACTAAGCAGAACAGTAAAATCGAATAATCATACTAAGTTCTTTATATCTGATTGGCAATAACATGATACAAAATTTAAGTTTCAGTTAAAATGTAATAATCTAGAACAGTAGATATTATGCAAATCAGTAGGGTAGATGTATTAAATTAAATCCGTAAAGTATAGGATAAAAGATTGTTTTTTCAGAGTATAATGATTCAAAATTACAGTTATTTTAATTGAAGCTAGATATTTAAAAATATTTAGTCATATTTCAAATATATGTTTAGCTAATCGTTACTAATATTATAACTTCGGCAGATAATATAGTAATGCTTAACCATGCGTACCCGTCCTTATTGATTGCCAATAAAAAAAAGTCAATTTTAAAAATGTCACTTTGTCATAGGTAGTCGGCTTGAGCATGGATTACATTTATATAGAAAGCAAGTGAAAAGTTAAAAATATGATTGATTTAGCGGTTGTAACAGCAAAAAGTTAAATCTAGTGTGTATGTTTATGAAGAAGAAAAGAAAATTATTTATTAAAAAGGACTACGCTATACATAAGGCTATTTATGTCACCAATAATTAGTGTTTGGTTTTTAAAGTTTAATCCATACGTTTTGAACCTTAACTGAGCTTAGCCTTTAATTAAATTTAATTGTGATTACTTGGTGTTCAACTTTATATTTTCGATGTTTGGGTGTTTGATTTTTAATAATATTATTCCAAGGACATGTACATAACAAATCAGGAAAATTCAGGGAACTTGTCAATATCACCGGGCTACGGACTGCGCTCTTCAACTGGTAATTATATTTTTTTATGATGTATTGAGAAAGCACTTTATGGGATAAGTTATGTATTTTTGCATTCAGTCAAATACTTTTAAAATATAAATTAAATGGTATATATTTATGGTTAACACCCATTCAGATGTTGAAATTGTTTTCTCATAACGATTGTTGATCTCTTAGTAGAATAGATGATGTGAGCTTATTTAACTATCATCATTTTCGTCATCAACTTCTTATTATCATGTGTAATTTTTGTGGACATCAATAGTCAGCAAAAAAATGTCAGCTATTACCTATGCAACTATCACATCATCAGCCTATCTCAGTCCACTGTTGGACATATGTAGCTATAAAAATATCTAAAAAACAATTAAGAAAACAGGAGAACAATGGTGAATGTCTAAACATCTATAAATAAATGTAAGGTTTATGACTGCCCCGTGAGTCAAATGATTGCAAATGCAACTGCTGATCAGGAGATTCTGGGTTCAAACCCAGGTCGGGTACTATTGGATTTTCTAATTTAGAAATTCTAGTAGTTAGACGGAGTCTAGATCGGTGCTTGGT
The DNA here is from genome assembly GCA_018244795.1 of Parelbella ahira ahira. Classification (NCBI taxonomy): domain Eukaryota; kingdom Metazoa; phylum Arthropoda; class Insecta; order Lepidoptera; family Hesperiidae; genus Parelbella; species Parelbella ahira. The sequence continues at coordinate 14,070 of DWME01002028.1, read as the reverse complement.
GTTAGGCAATAGGGTCACCACCTGTTCCATGGGACTTAAACTTAACTGATGAAATGTGGGAATGTACTACACTCTTTGCCTACCCCTTTGGGGATTACAGGTGTGATGTTATATTAAGGTTTATTAAATTTAAAGCTCTACATAAAGTCATTGAATAAACGGGGGGTTATTATATTTGTTTAAACTATCTACCTTTATCTGTCATAATCTGATAATAATATATGATTAGAGCATATGTATTATATATTCCTAGACTGCAATTAACAGATGAAAAATATAGGAAATGTTCTGTTTGCAATATGTATTAAAACATTCATTATTATCATTATATCAGTGTACTCCCATACTAATAGACATAGGTCTGTTATGTAGTATACCACAGCTTGGTCCTCAGCTCGTTTTATCCAACTGTTTACAGCCAGCACTCCACCTAGCAGGAGGATGTTTTATACGAGTTTTGCCCTGAATTGGTGTCCACTCCAGAATATATTTCACTTCAACAGTGATCAGTTTTGGGACAGATGTGACTAGCCCACTGCCACTTCTATTTACTAATCCTTTATTTGCCATAATAGGCAAACCTAGATTAACTTCAGGATCTTGGCAAAATATCATGAAAGTTCATATTGTATCATTCTTTGCGATGTCAACTTAAGAATTACAATAGTGATATTGACTGGGGTGTAGGGGGACCGAAGCTTAAGCTAACCTCTCCTGCCCATAGTAGACCCTGTTGTACATCAGACAAAGCTCTGTTGATTGGCTGTCTACTTAGGAATAGTGAAAAGTCCTGGCAACAACCAAGTAGCAGTTTAGTTGGTGTGAGATTCTATGCTCTGTGATCACCAATCATCAAATATACCCCCTTAAGAAATGTCCAGAAGTGGATTGAAACAGATGATGATGATAAAACACATTCACATAAATATCTATGTTGCACAGGCCATGTACTCGGTTCCAGACCTGTGTTACGGGAACCTCATTTACCTACCAGACAGTGTACAACAAAATGAATTCAAAACCACCATAATACATAATATAGTCCTATTTTTTGTGGCTACTTTTACAATTGCATATGAACAATGTGCACTCATCTATGTGTGTGTACGTATATGTGTGTAGCTGTGTAAGATTTTTATAGGAGAAAATAACTATATTAGTCTGCCTTGTGTACGTTAGATCCCATAAATATGTTCTATTTGAGAGTTTTATTCCAATCTGAGTGAGATGGTTTGAGTTTTTGTCGATTTTATTGCTAATTCTTAATGGTTTTCTATTTGTATGAACAGATATGATAACAATTTGTTAAATAAAACTCATTAAGTTGACTTTACCGGCCATAATAAGTTCCATGTTTCAACAGTATAGACTGCAATAATCAAAAATTTATCATCACACATATTACTTATTTTCATAAACAAAGATCACATTGTCATGTAACCGTCTGAAACGACGTGTTTGAGGTGATTTTAATTAAATTGATGTTGCTTCATCAAACAGTGTACTTCATGTGCACTCTATATTTAGTTCCATTGTGTGTTAGCTGAGCTATATTAAGAAACTACTGTGCTAAAGCTCTACCGAAACGAAGTTATTAACTCGCACTCTAAACAATAGCATCAATATTGACAACCCAAATGTAGTTTTCACTGCATTACCTTGATATTACAAATATCAGAATTATTGCATATAATAATTCAGAAAGCCCCGTCGTCGGTAAGACCGCGCGAGTGAGTTTTCCACAGAAACGGGGGTCTGAAATGTGGTAACACAAAAATTAAATGTTACCATTGATTATTAGAAATGCAATGTTAAAATGATAACACATTTAATTATTAAGTCTGAATAAGACACCACACAAACGAAGTAACTATAATTATTTATTGCGGCAGGTTTTCTACAATACAAAACATTAAAATAGTCAGTTGAAGATCTAAGTTGTCTTTAGAAATTCATGTACATTACAACTAAAAATATTAATGCCTTGACTGCCTTGTTGGTCGAGACGTTGCGACCGCAACTGCAGATCGGGAGGTCCTGGGTTCAAATTCCGGGCCGGTGCTATCGGATTTTTCCAATTTAGAATTTCTAGTAGTGACTCCCAGTCTAGATTTGTGGCCAATGGATGTATGGCAATAGATTCCACCACCTATTCCATGGAACTTCAACGTAACTGGTGAAACGAGGGAGTGTTCTACACTCCGCTTCCTACCCTTTCAGGAATTACAGGCATGATGTTACGTATTTTTTTACGATTTTGTTACACTAAAGACTTTTTAGTTTGTTATTTAACAGTATTTTTCATTAGCAATCGGTGTGTCACAGACATATAACTATCCGATCTCACATGACCATGTCAAAAGATTAACCAAATGAGTATATCCAATATGCTATCCATGTCCTATTAATTAGAGTTATGGACCATTGTATAATTCTTTTTATGTGATAAAAACCTCGATTTATTTGTCCGTTTTAAGTATACGCCTGAGAACACCGATTTTTAGTTGGAAAAAGAATTATTTTTGTGTATTAATAGATATTATCTGCTCAGGTTGATCAATTTTTATTATATTCGCGCAAATTTTTTAACGAAAAAGAAACGATTGAACCATATAAATCGCACCAAAATCGATCTAACAATTTTTGTGTTAGGTGCGATCTTAAACAAAGTACAAAATTCAAATGAATATCCATGCATCATATTCAAATGCTGTAGTTTTATTATTATTCGCAAGTGTTAGTAGATGAGTGACACAGGAGTAGGCGGTACCACACAGAGCGACCAGCCTCGCGAGGCAGTTGACGCGCGAAGCAGCTCGCTCTCTGTGGACTCACCTAATTAGTTTTGTTCCCTCTTTGTTCCACGTCCAGATGCCGTGCGGCAGACAAGACAGCCTGTACTAGCCACTGGCAAGCCAATCGTAATAGCATCCAGTCTGTGGTATTTACTATAATATGGTAGGAAGTTTCTTAAATTGATATGTGTTGTTTTTCAACCGTATCATTATAAATTATAAATAGCAATGATTACATTAGTGTATTTTGCATTTTATATACATAATATGTATAATGAATCACAAAGCTTATTTCGAAGTTGTTTTATTTAACCAGATAGGAAACGGCAATATTTTAAGGGTAAAAGTAACGCTTAATGAAATGATTTAATAGGTAGCAATAAAAAGCAATCATAAAAAAAATATTTTTTTAAGAAAACTTTGCTCCGATCGGAGAGCAAATCGAGACTAGTGCATAGTGCAAAGGATAATGAAAATAGATTTGTGCTACGTATATTAACGCCTTTAAATTTTATTGAACTGTTTGAGTTACGATTTTAATTCAAACAATTCATTTAAAAATTCCTTCGCTCTCTCTCTCTAAGTATTTGCCACAATAAAAATAAACACCGCATTTGCGTTCGTTGTAAAATATTACAAAACTGTGAATAATCTACGTACGATACTAGCCGCTTTATTTGTTTTAATAAGCTTTATTTCACATTTAAGAATCATTTATTTTAGTAATCGACATAGAAATCAAGTTCAATAGGTAGTTGTAAAATCTTAGTGCCTGTAACTCGGGAACAGAATACGGTCTACGATAACTTTTAGCTGTCGTGAGAGGCGGCAAAGAGGTGGCTTCAGGGATTGCGAGCCACTATATTATGGAGTTTCTTTCGCCGCTTCTTCTCCATAGCGAGGTATCTTCCGAAGCAGTGGTATTTTCATTTTGACGTGCAAAAAGTGTTCTATTGAACCAATTTTGAATAAATGACTTTTGAATTTGAATTTGAATATAGCGGTAGCTAGAACCGTTCAGCTAGCGATCCCGGGAAGTGCCAAGATCCTAGCTAGTGTTGCCGTACATTGTCGTAGAAACCAGAGGGCCTGGATTGGGGAGTTATGCCTCTGCCGGATATAGGGCCAGTACGGGCGTCGTCCTAGGAGAGTATCGGTGTGTTTTCTGGAGATTCCGTATTCCTCCCATTAGAGCAGAAGAAGGCCACCGATGGTGTTTTAGTGCAATAAAAGTCCCACATAACCGAATATCCCCTCATAAAGAAAAATTAGCTTTGTTATTTGTAATAAAATCGATAGAGAAAAAATTGGTCTTCAGTCTTATACTTTCAAATTCGCTTTGGCCCACAAAGATTCATAAGCTACGAGAACGGTTTTATTTAAATCTAATAAATAATTAATTATAATCAAAATATCGAGTGAATTATATAGATACGAAAACGTTACTTCTTAAATCATATCAGGACTCGGTATCTATCATATTGTATGTCATATCGGATTAGTTACTGAAGAAAGTTACAAGCCTTTATCTAACTAGTAAAAATTTATATTTTTATATGATTTTTTCTTAGTTTTTAGATAACTTTTAGTTCAGTGTTTTCGCCTTAGATTTAGAATTCGCCGCCCTTGCTATTTTAGGAGCTAGGTATCACAATATGCGCAATTTGCCCGAATTTGCGACCCAGCCCTTTCGTCCCTTAACTTATTGTTAGACTTTATTACGGTTTTTTCTTTGAAAAAGTGAAAGTAGAATTCTTTTTACAATTGAACTATCGATTGTAGAAATACAATTCTACTAAGATATCGTTGAAATCGTGAATTGATTGAACGATTCTTGTGTTTTTCCAACACTACTGAACCTTATGTAATGGATAGAGTACATGGAACAGGTCACAACAAAGCCTCAAGCAGCGAAATAGTTTGTATTCTAATCGATAATGTTCCCGTTCTATCAGATGACCGTGCCGTTTAAGCATAATCTATTTATACACACAATTACAATGATCCGATGCGTGAAGCATTCCATACTCGCTTTTCGTCACTGCGACTTGCTACCAACCATTCTTATAATTTTCTTTTGCCCCAGTTTATTCCAGTCGTTTTGTGTGTTGTACTAAACAAGTTTAAACTTTGACCTTTGACCATACGTTTCTTTTTATAGTACTGCGGAGATAAGAATTAAAATCAAGTACTAGTTCATATTTAACGTTGGAGGTCTCAACTAAATAGCCACTTAGACACAAATGGCAATGCCCTGACTGTCCGATTTTGTATCTACAGAGTCTGAACTACTGAAGTGGTAAACAACCGCCAAAGGGATTATCAGATATTTGACTCTTAAGAGAATGAAATAGAGGGCAAACATTTTCATAGTTTTTATTTACTAGAAAAACAAATGTAAATATTACCCTATATCGATTTAAAGTTGATAGGCGGAAAGTATGTGGATATGTATATGATTTTTTTTAAATCACTCGTCACCACGATAGTACTGAGAATGTAAGTTGGTCATTTTAAAATTTGGGAATGTAAATAAACATGTCAGCTTACGGTTACATATTATAAACATTTAGCACTTTATCTACACATTTTTATATGAGCTGTATTATACGCCACTGAAATAATATTCCGGTTGGCTGAAATCGCGGGGCTCGTTTAGTTATATATGTACAGTCTTTATTGACACAAAGACACTTCCAAGTGTCGATACTCTGTATAACAGACGCTGTTTATATCACGACAGACACGTCATCTTCCGGACCTCATATTTTCGCGCGGGTATCATACACTTGTTGTTATTTTAAGTCTATAGATAGGTATTTAATAACGTTAATGTTAATATTAACATTACACCATCGTAAATAATAAATTAATAGAGATATGAATTGAGCCAAAACCATTTTCGCGCTTCTTGCACAATAAAACGAGAGGCCGCGCCCTTGAAATAAATTTATGGAATTCTTTCCGGCATAGTTACGTCTACCTAATGCTCTTGTTTTCAAATTAACTTATACAGTAAGTTCTTCGTTTGTTTCTGCAATAATATTCGTATTAATGGAAATTTTGTTGTCGCTGTGTGTCTCTGAGTGAAATTTTTTTGTCGTTTCAATTTCATTAGATGCATTTAAATGAGTACTGCATCAAGAGTTGCTGTAGTGTGCGCTGTTTTTTCATTAAAAAAACTTGTAAAAGGTACTTGCAAAAGTATAATGCCCAATGTCTACCGAACAGAAAACAGGAATTATTACGAAGCGTCAAGAACACGCTAATCATACAAAGCACTTCTCATGCGAGCTTAATACGCTCTTCACCTATTTTGAATTTAAAGGGATATAATGGGTCGATCAATTTTTTTGTTCGCTGTCGTTCACGCGTTCCGCTTAGTCTTATGAATCGATAAATAGGGCTAAATTTTACTTGAACCTTTAACATATATTTTTTTTATGTATTAAAAGGCTTAGCAAACAGGAGGGACAGTCTGCGTTTGAAACGCACCATTGAGGACTGGTAGGAGTAAAATTGGTGGGGGTGGAATTAAGTCTTTCGATGTGTTACACTATGCAAAAAGGTGGTAATAGCATCTCCAGAAGTTCATTATAATGATGTCCTATACTATTTAACAGCTAGTGAAGGATATGAGGTGATTCGTTTTTACATAATATGTCACAACAGTTTTCAGCCTTACGTTTGTATGTACAATATCGATGAATATCGATATTCATGTATTGGTATAGACGCAAGCTCTATTTCATCGTTATCAACGCTTTTATAGTTACACTATTGAGCCCGAGTCTCTTCTCAGAATAAGAAATGTTAAGGTCTTAAATGTCTAGTCTGCTACTTTGATGTGGATCAGAAAATTTCAAGGCCTCTGGGAATATTATGGAAAAATCTAAGATATGTAGGTTTCCTCGGGATGTTTTCTTTCACCACAATGGGAATACTATTTAAGCTTAAAACGCACATTTTTATAAAGTGGTTCGCGCTAGCATTTGGACCCTGAACCGTCGGGCTCGAAGAGTCAGTTCGCAACGGCTATCATTGCCTTATTTCGCTCGAATTATAGTACACCAATATACTCGTATAAGTAAAAGCCACTGCACGACGTATAGCGTCCCAGATACGTCCGTTCGATCGTGACTATACACCAGCTGTGAACGGAAATCGGCTACCGACAACATTGTTGGTTGCTTTTCCAGCTTCATTCTATTATTGTGAAATAAGTGTAACGCTCTCAAAATTGTATTATATGGACGCTTTCACATTTTTGCACGGTACGAAGTGAGGATTTTGTCGTGGACATTAACCATCCACAAAACATCCTACTGTTGACCGTCTTAATAACCAACATTATACTGATATCAGTCTCCGCTGCGACCTCGCTGCAAACGGCGGGAGCTCATGAGGAAGGACCTCGTACAGGTTCGAAACTAGTCGGGCCAACCCGAAAAAACGCATCCGTTAAGCCGGTACATATGTAATCATGTATATAAATAATCACGAAGCTTTTAATAGTAAAATTATACTGAAATTGTATGCCAGTTTGTGGCAAAGATATCCGCTATAACATGAGTACGTCCTATATATTATGTTTTATATCTCGGTTCGAATTCTACCCATCACGCAGCAAAATATACGACCAGTATGAATATTTTGTGTATATGGCGTATAGTATATATGTGTTTCATGATGTACAGTTGCCTCCATACATTGTATTAATAATTTTAGGTATGTTGTTTATCATCTGTCTGGTTATCATCGCATATCCTTAGATTGGTATTATGTAGCTGTGTATACTTTACCACCTAATACGATAACGAACGACAAATCGCTACAAGCTTACAGTAAAGTTGTATTAAATCTTAAATCTACGACACACCTATAGTCATAACATTACCGCGACGTTTTCACAAAAAATCATGACCGCACGACGACCGTACGATATTATTCGAGACGTAAACAGCATGGCATCATCGATGGAAATTTAAAAACGTCTTCACGCGTCACATACGTTTATTAAACTGTAGTGCTTAACTTCACGATATTCGTAAAGGGGCTACACGTATCACGATAATTTCAAAAAGTTCCCTCTAACTAAACTTTTCCCTAAAACGATTTCTTTCGTATTTTGTTGTGTTAAGTTAATAACATCAACATCAGGTTATTGTATTTCATACATGAAAGAATGTAAATGCTTTGATAATATTTTTACAGGCGATGAACACCTGACCGAGCTATGGAGAACCATGACGGCTGGAACGGTGGACAAACAGCAGCGGCCGAGAATCGCACGGAACGATCTCAGGCAGATCGAGACCGCGTTCGAATCGAGTTTTACGCCACTTATGACGTCATGACAGGTGTGCGCATAGCCGCCACTCTTGGCGGCTTCTTCGCATTAATGGTATTTTTAATTGTGTATAAAAGCCGCAGTAAATCGGTTAAGGCTTTAAACGATCCTAAATTAGTGGAGCTCGCAGAAGCGGTAGTAGCCGAGGAACAGGCTGTAGAAGAGGAAAGACAGCTAACTGCGGCGTTGGAAGAAGCCCTTTCTGAACGCGCACGTTCCAGGCCTTCGATAGGAGAAGAGCCTCCTTGGCCAAGAACACCTCGGTTTGCATCTTATGGCGGGGGCTATGGTAGCTTACTAGCTCCGCCCCGTCGTCTGTCAAGTCTTCGCGGAGATTCGCTTCCAGGATCTGCATTAAGATTTGCAGAAAGACGGGCATCAGGCACTCGAGATCGACGCTTAAGTTCGGCAACTTGTTCGAGCTCGGGTAGCTCCTATTTGGAAAGGCGCGGATCGTCTGTGGTGTGTACGTTACAAGAGCGCCGTTTATCGACGTGTCCTAGCGAGCGTCTGGCACCACTCGCATCTGTGGGGAGTGTGGGACCGTCGTACGCGGTGGAATGTGATCTGGTGTCAGTAGGAGCGGATTCGGTGTTCGCGGAGGACGATGCAGACTCTACGGACGATGAGGTGGAACAGTTTTCTACGGACAGCGGTGGTTGTGAGGCTGCTGCCGCCGACTGCACGGAGTTAGCAAGTCGGCCCGCTCTCCCATCGCAACCCAACCGAGTTTCGAACTCCCGTGAAACGTTATTCTAGTCCTCTGACATGGCTGTCGGTGTTGTCTGTTTTTACTGTTAACTCTTTTAAAATATCGACTTTTCTGATAGCATCATGAATATTTGTAGAGTAGTTACATATCAGCGAAAATAAGAAACATATCTTTTAAATTAAATTGTTGAATGGAATTGAGACTTTTCAAAGTTTTTTATGTATTTACCGTATTTGATGAGTGTTTCGTGATGAATACGAGATATAGATTGAATATGTTGAAAGGAAAGAAGTATTGTTTTATTATTAATTTTTTTTCCCTGTATCTGCCATAATTACCTGCGTAGGTACTAATAAAATCACCGGAAATGTCGATATTTTAATATGTTTTATAGTGTGTAAATAGTTTGTTTTGTTATTCATTGGTGTTTCATAATGTTGATGTTCTAAGACCGTGATAGGATTTTTATTATATGTGTACGTATGTATGACTGTATTTTCGCTAACGTCTTAATCTAAAAACACGTTTCTTTTAGTTGCAAATTTATTTTTGACTTTTTTCGTATGGTTGAAGATAATTGTCGGGATCGGTACTGAGCTTCTTTCAATAGCTTGAGCTTATTGTCAAGTCATTTTTTATATTATTTTGTCACAATAATTAACTAATACACAAATATAGCTATCATGTGACAAAACTACGTATGCAACTCCGATAGATGCATTCACCGTTTAGTGTTCTCTGTGAAGGTACTAGATAAATTATGTATCCGCCGAATTAGTCTTTTATAGGTACGTTGATATTTAAGATTACATTTGTAAATTTATACTAAAATTCCTACTGGAGCTGTTATAATACTCATCTTAAAATAAAAAGTTTGTAAAGAAAATATAGTTACAAGTGTATTAGAATTTGTCACAAACAATATTTAATTTAACAGTATAAAAAACTATAGCTTTCCTCGAAAACCTTGATTATTTCAAAATGACGTTTGCCTGTTGGTAATCGTGGAATTTATTAACATTGTATGGGAAATAATTTTTTGATAAGGGATAATGCTTGAATATGCCACGATAGATTTTCAACGAATTACGTGTTGGCTCACAAAATAGGGATCGAAGATATTAAACGCTGTGGCGGGTAGTAATTATTTCTGTTAACTTGTAAAATGATGGTAAAATCTAGATAAGTATATTTTATTAGGGTAGTTGTCCGTGCAAAATACGATATATCATTTATTCCACTTGACCTTTAAAAAATGAAAGGCACACAAGACCAATTCGTCCTTTGAACAATAAATAAACGCTAGAAGCGGCCTAAATTTATGCATACGTATGAATATCACCTTCAAAGAAAACTGCCACTGATCTTAATAAAAGATTCGGACACCGGAGTTTTATTGATTCTAGTGTGCCGATCCCGCCTGCCGCGGGCCCAGTAGACGAACTAACACGACTCGTTTTTATTGCGATTTAGATTTAGGTGTTAGTTTATGTAACTGTTCGTTGCTCGAATTAAAAAGAGCTCCCAGTAGCATGTAAAATGTTGAAATGTATGTAAAAAATATTGTAAATATAAAACACAATGAATATGTTGTTTTAATTTGGGACGAATCTTTATCTTGTATAACGCACATTACACTAGCCACCTTGCTCCAAAAACCTTGTGTGATAATGTCAAATGTTAAAATAAACATTTTGGTTGACCGAATCGTAATACGAATGACTTGATCAATAAGATAACGTCATCCCTTTATTTTCATGAAGTGGTACGGTGAGTAAGGTAACACTCCTAGTTTTCAATAAGTAGTTATGTTCTACGTCCCATGGAATTGACGCTAAGCTACTACTGGGAGTTTCAAGTTAGAAAACCCAGTTGTATTATGTGCGACACGGCGATCGAATCCTGAACCTAGTGCTCGATCTGGACTTGATTTGAAATCCTGGACTTGATCTATATAAAAAAAATGTTGTAGCTTTTTAAATTAACGAGGAATATGGGATGTGAAAGTCGAGTAATATCCTCAACGCGTTTCTTCTTTTATGACACGTCTCCTGTCAAAATGAGAAGGGCTAAGGCCATAACCTGCAGGTATAGTAAGTATCTAATCTAACAACTATTATGTATGCTAAAGTTTGTCTCTATCACGATGAGCCGGTTGGACGGATTCGAAAAAAATTTTGTATATATTGAGAATAACATAAGCTATTATTAGATAAACAATTAGTCAAATCACGGCGCTGCCTGAACAATAGATTAAACATTTCTTTTCAAACTTATAGTTGACAAACACTGCTCTTATTCTAAAAACGATCATCGCGCCTATAATCCCTGAAGAGGTCGGCAGAGGGATGTAGTACACCCCAACGTTTCACCAGTTACGTTATAAGCCCAATGGAACAGGGGGTGAGTCTATTGTAATCATACATATCTTTCTTTCTTCATATAAATGTCTCCATCATGTAGTAGACAAGTGTAAATTATAAGTCTCAAAGATTTAAATCTAGATATATATATATCTGAAGCTGCAATAAGATTTCATGAAGTTATGAAAAAAATTAAAATCAAAATGGAATAGGTGTTTCTAATTACGCCACGCAAGCGGGGAATTTTTGGCACATCTGACTCCGGTTCTGCACACTTCGATATTCAACTCCCAGGATTATTTTTAAGACGCGGCCACTTCATAAGTACAAATGAGTTTTCATTTCGCTTTTGTATAGCACCTTAGGTGTTGCACTTTCACGTTCAGAGAGTATGACAGAGAAGGCAGCGTCTTGAACTAAACGATTGTTGTTATAATATGATAGTATCGCTATGAGGTATGTATAAGTAATGTATGGCTTACAGTTTACACAATATATTTTTCGTTAATGCGCTATAATTTAAAAAACTTGTGTAATGCAATGAACGTATAGTGATAGGTTATAAAAATAGATTTATCGACACTCTCATAAAGTAACATAACTTCACGCCTGTATTTCCTCGATTGGTTAGGCCAAAGTGTGAAGTACACTCCCGTGAACTCAAACATGTGTTATTAATTTGATACCAGCTTCTGTTTTTTTAGTAATATTGATAATAATATGCGAAAATGTTTTATATTACATTTCAAATTATCTTCCTTTTAGATTTGAATACTATACAATAAATCGGAGAAATATATAGATTTACATTTTAACTTTTAAGTGTTAACCATAATGTTTCCATATTTAAACGAAAAAAACTGTTTTTTTTTCACTATAAATATTTTTTTTTTTAAATATTGTTTGATACACATTATAACATTACTCTCTACTCGTGTCATATTGACAGCTGTCACCCGCACCATATTTCTACAAACAATAGTCTGTTTCATTGGTAAAGTACCTATTTTTGGATCTTATTTACAAATATACGAAAAAATATACAAGCATGTCTGACGAATGGCAGGCTTACTTAAAAGATACTAGAATAATATGTAAATACGGAGTAAAATGTTATCAGAAAAATCCTGAACATCAAAAAAAATTCAAACATCCCCCCCAAACGGTTAAGGAAAAAGCAGTTGCTAATAAGCGTAATAAAATTCGATTTAACCCGTATTCTCGAAATGAAAAAACTAAAAATGCTGATAAAACACCAGATGAAGATAAAACTATAAATGTTGATAGAACATCAGATGAAGATGGAACCACAATTTGTGATAAAACGCCAGATATTGAAGAAACCGGACATATTGCTACAGAAGTGCCCAATGCCATTGCTTCGACCACACAAGACTCAGTGCCAGAAAAGGACTTTGAAACTTTTACCAAAATAACATTGAATGACAACACACAGTATTTAGACACAGCTTCAGAATACATTTTCAAAGAATGCTTTTTAGTTGACATGCCACAAGATTTCTTTAAATTCTATGAATGTTTGAAAAGTGTTGAGGGCTCATTTCATAAACTGCTGGCCACAGTCAATTTACAGCTCATTGGCCCATATGACTTGCTCTGTGGAAAACTACCCATAATAGATAATAAGGATCTGTATTTGATTCACTGGAGATTCTTCTATGACCCACCAGAATTCCAGGTGATTAAACTTATTAAGTATTTTTGCATGACATACGCTAAATAGATTTATAGTTGATTAATAAACAGGGTGCTTATAAAAACTCCATTATAGAATTCTAAGAGTGTTGATGATGTCATAATGATGATTTGATGATGTAATAATAGTACAAAAATAATACAAATGTATTCCAGTAACAAACACAACCACTTCATAATAATGATTAGTATGTCTGTTTAATGCAAGCAATGTATAAATAATACATTCTATATAGTTTAGTTTGTAGGAATAATTTTAGAATGTTTGGTTATTGCCTATTATGTCCATTCAATAATATCATATCTAACCACTATCTGTAACCATAAGTGTAGGATGCATTTTTTTTATTTAGCTTGATTAACAGCTAAATGGGCCACCTGTTGTTAAGTGGTCATCATTACCTATGAACACTTGCAACCCTTGAGAAGTGGTCAATGCTTTGTCAGCTTTGAAGGAGAATTCTCTTTTTTGTTTTTCTTGAAGAACCCCAAGTGTTCTAGGAAACCCTAGGAAGGAAGCTCATTGTTACATTCTACATGTATGTGGTAAAAATTAGTCTGCAAACCATATGCAGATAGTAGATCATATAAAATCAGTTTCTATATAAATTGCTGTTCGTAATTATCACAGGTTTTTCTACATATTAAGTATACACGATTAAAATCTTCCAGTCAGTCCTAAAGAAGACAGGAAATAGTGAATTTCACATTGGTTACTTCAGAGACAGTCCAAATGAAGCTCCTGTATTCCTAGCAGCCAATGACAGTAAAAAGGATTATGTCATTAAACCTGTTGCAAAGAACATATTTGAAGCTGTATAGTAAGTCATAAGAAGTGTAACTGTTTAATATGTTGGAATTTATACAAGTTCTACCAAAACTATTTATATTTAACACTTTTGTACATAGAAAATGATAGAAATAAAAGTCATGCTAAGATGATTTTGTGGTGCTGTTTATCCCTTAAAGAGATATCTTCCAGCAGCGCTAGTATTAAAATTTTGTATTATACTGAGTGCCTCGTTGATCGAGGGGTTGCAAGCGCGACTGCCGATCGGGAGGTCCTGGGTTCACATCCCTGGTCGGGTGCTATTGGATTTTTCTAATTTAGAATTTCTAGTAGTGACCCGGAGT
>DWME01002027.1:0-22312 GCA_018244795.1 Parelbella ahira ahira | reverse complement strand
TAATAACTCTTTTGTTGCTCATCGGTCTTCTGTTGACCTTTATTGAAGATGGAGCACCTCCATTCTATATAATATAATAGTCTCTTCGTAGATTATAATGTATCGACGTGTATCCACATTTCGTTTTAGTTAAATATACATATAAATAACTTGAGTACAAACATTTATGCGAAGCTCTGCACCACACGGAAAATTCGTTTTCGACTGAATACACCGCTTTTATATTCTTAATGATGCGGGAATACTCATTTGTATGGGGAATGGAAGTTACACTATCAGAATTCATATCAGGCATTCACTCCATTCACATCAAAGGTAGAGGCAAACAGAATTCTGTTGTGAATGTTTTACTTGGATACAGACGTTATTGCCCTGCAGATATTTTCAAGTAGATTGACATTTCTTCTAAAGGTAATACGGTTTTTACATTTTAATGAATATATTTATATATATGTTGTATACATCAAAGTAATTTAACATACTTATATCATACATTTATTAACGAAAATATTGACCGCTTACCAAATACAAACTAAAGATCTGAAATTAACACTAAGGCGTCCATGAATCGCAAGTCCATCTTGCGTTACAAGCAAAAACAAAAAATAGCCGATTATGCTATCGACGCACTGATTACGCTTATGAGTTCAATACACGTACGTTATAATTAGCAGTTCGAAATCACAATGTAAGAATAAATCAGCAACAAAGTGGGGACAAAGATCCTAGAACAAAGACTTCTTGTTGACAAAAATAATATAACATGTACAATTATCCACCTGGATAAAGTCTGAAGAAAGGCATCGCTGAATCTGAAAGACTGAAAAACGTTCGCGTAAACACAAATTAATGTAAAGATGTTACATATGGATCTTGCATTTAATTGAGCCATCAAAATCATTGTAATGTAATCAAAGATATGCGAGTGTTAATTATGAAGATGCTCCGCTAATTCCATATACATTATTCGTTACGCTCTAGTCTCGCTCGTAAAGTGTTTTATATGTAACGATCCAGCTCTCTCACTAAACAGTACTTCTTATTGTGTGCGTGCAGTCGTGTTATCTATTTGCTTGTTAAAAAAAATATTATAATTTTTGACAGACTTCATCGTAATGATCTTAGAGATGTGTCTTATAAAACACACAATAATTATGTAATCAGCACAATTAAATCTTTAACGAATTCTATTTATATTCACTTCTTTTTTGAATTGACTGTGCAATGGTGTTGACAAACATGTACAGTAGAAGTCATTTAGATTTATATTAGACATTATAATACTCTACAGTTTCACATTACAAGAATGGGGTTTTTTTCTAAGTAATTGTGTACGCCATTACAATTCATTCTTAACATTTTTAAGCGATAGCGATCAAACTGCTGATCTACTCAAATCAAATCTCTCTTATCATCTGAATCTCCTATTATCTCTGTTATATCTTATCACAGTACTCTGTCACCACATGTTTTCTCTCTTGGTATATTTTAACATGACCTCACGTAATATTACTTTTCAGAGAATGTCGATACCTGCTTTCTTATTGCGTCGCGTCGGGTAAGATTAACCGCATCTAAAGCGTCGCGATCGGTGGCGCCGGGATTGATATCTCCCGCCTAGGTCATGGAGTTTCCATACAACGAGAATATACGTGACAGGGACAGGAAATTATTTTCATGTATCAAACCTAATGTCCTATGAGAGCGTTCGAGATTGTCACACATTAAAAGCAATATAAATACCAGCTCTATTAAATATGTAGTATTAATCTATCTATCTGTAATACACTACGAATAATAACTTACGTTTTTCAACAATTCTCAGCTTTTTAGTCATGCGGTCATCTAAGAATAATCTAGAGAGGTCTATAATAGGAAAGTCTACAAATGGATCATATAGGACGAAAACCAATAAGACGAAACCTCATGGATGATAATATTTTGCACTCGACAGTCCATGTTTCCAAAGGCTGTAATATATAAAGGAAAATTTTCGCGAGACCACGATACTCTGCAGTGAATGACGACGAAGAAAAGAGCTGAACAAAGAGTTATGGCTGCTTAGCCGTCACTAAATAACGAGTGGTATTACGGTAAGGATACATCTATATACATTTTAGAATGGAAAGATTATTTCTTACATTTTGTTACTTCAATATGACACCGCACCTTCTTTTATATAATATCGGATGAGATTAAAGGAATCTTATGGCTTTGTAGGAGTTTTCACGCAATTCCAATGAGGCTATAATACGCAAAATTCCAAGTAGAAAGAGTTTAGTCTCAAATTATAGTCATCTACGAGCATCGAAAGTATTCCTTGGAAACATAGAATTTTTTTTAATATAATATTATTACTTTGGGCGTAAAAAGAAAGTTTAAACGTAGAAGATACACGTCTGGCATAAAGTGATTGTTACGAGTATATTTGCCACTGATATATGATGGTATATTGTTACGAGGATATTTGCCGGCTCTCTTTGTCTACAATGAAACGATGAAAGGGCTGACGGCGTTGAATATAATATGACATGGATAGTTAAATATATCTTAATATCATACAGTTACTATTTGTAATACCAGTAACAATTACATGAGCATACGTCACTAAGGTCGCATCATATTACTTGTCAGGATATATGTATGTAGGTTATTACCGCCTCGGGCGAGATTAGTCTTGTCTCAGGTGTCAGCGTCATCAGGATTTATATGTTCCGTTTGACTGCTAGTTTCTTTACGTTACGTCAGAGATAAACTATCCAATATTACAATCAAGAATCAAGTAAATCACGCGTCATTGTAAATATAAAGATGATTTTACACAAAAACAAACAAGTGGACAAAAGTGACAAGAGATCTTCTTCTGTTTGAAAGATATCTACCTGGTGGAAAAGCTGGTAATTATTTCTTCAGTGATAATAAGTGAATAATGTTTGTTTATCCTAGATATGTATAAACGAGAGTGAATAGGCACTTTCTAGGCAAGCGTACTTCAACGTGGGCTGCATCTCGCTTTCCATCAGGTGGGATTGCAGCCTATTTCTGCATAAAAAGATATGGCGCTGATGCTCAATTAAAGGTATAATTACGCTTTCAATAATAATATGTCTGAAGATGTACATATGGTAATAAAAATATTCGATTGTTAAGGTATATATTTTAACATACGAGTATGTATTTAAAGTGCATACGAATATGTAAGGATGCAGTCAAAATCTAATTTTCACGCACTTTAAAGCAATTAACAGTGAGCAATACACTAAATAAGAAAAGGAAGTGTGCTCCAAGGAACAGCGGAAAAAATAAGTAGTATTTCAAATGAGTTGTTCTAATAGCCTACAGCCTATATCTCTTTCGTACAATTAACGTTAACATTTAATTCTTTGTCTGTGCACTAAACATATTACGTGTATATTCAAACTGTTAGTCTTCACGCACCAATTTTGTAGAATTCAAATATAACGTTAGTAATAAATGACGTCACACGGCATTAAAACAATTCATATGCAGCTACCAGACAAATAGGTACTTAACAGTCGAATAATATATTCTTAGTGAATTAAGCAAACGTGTATCTAAAGTGGCCTAAATAATTTAAGTAGTAGTCATTGTATTACAAAACTTTTATCATTTTTCAATGTATCTCGTAGTTTTTTTAATCCAATTCTAATTATATAGTGTTTATTTGATCATATTATTTATGTTGTTGCCCCTGAAATTTCTATATCTACCACCAACTACGTATTCTTCCCATTACCTAATATTAAATCCTAAAAATATAAGCTGTGTTAAATCTGCGCTTTGAATCTTAGATATGTAATAATTATCGAAATAAAATAATTTTATTTATGCACTAAATAATAAAGAACATGTAGAGACGGAAGGCTAGTCGAAGAACAACATGCAACTGAATTATTTTCCTACGTCTGAAGGCCGGTAAATCATTACGTTCCATACCTACTTATCATTCGGTACTCACGCAGAACACATTACAAGCTGTGTACGTTGTAACATTAACGCATTGTTTGAGTTTCTTTCGCGTTCCAACTGCACTTGATTATCGGCTATTACACATACCTATAACAAATACGAATTCGCGCAACACACACAACTTTGCGTGATCAATGAAAGATTAAAAACTGAACATCCGAATACTGATAATTCCAAGTTTGCATGTGCACGAACTTCTCTATCACATGTTTTTATATTTTGTCATTGAGTTGCGGGGAAAGGATTAAAGTATTAACAAAAAAAGAATCTATGGCGTGTGAATTCTGCCAACCAGAACTTGGCCAGCGTGGAAGACTGTGGTCCTCGCCCTCTTATTCTGGTAGTGGGTCCGTGTTCCAACAGTGGAATGATAAAAAAGGCAGATAGCCCATAACAACAAAAAACCAATGTATCAATACCTATACAATAATACTACCCTATTATATATAGGATTTGATTATTCTAATCGAGGTAACAAAAGCATATCCATCGTTATACTATGCAACATTACTTAATATTCAATGAGCATGTTTTGTTAATGTGTTCTAGACCGGAAAAGTACGTAGACTTCAGTGCAGTGAGTAACGTAAGTAATTTTATTATTATTAACCCTATAGCTACATATAAAACAGGTATCTAGGACGATGATCTAAGATAAATCTATTTTCCTTACCACCTTTTCATTAAAAGCATTTTCATACACCACATGACCCAGGAAAGTTAATAAAGGTTGCCTCCCTCTATTTATATTCCATCCTAAGGCTTGGATAGAATTTTAGAATATTGCTATAAATAAAATAATGTGCCTACTGAATATAGAACCGTTCACTAAAAGTAAATTCGTAGAGATAGGCAGAAAACTTTCTCTATCGATATTAAAATTTGTCGTTGCAAATAGAACTAAGAGCTATTGAGATTGATGGAATCGGTAATATTCCTATATTACACAAATTAGATTTACATTCCTGAAACTGTTAACATGATTGTATTAGGAAGGTTCGAGAACAATAAGAGCAACCGGCTCATATTAGGAGAGGATCTTGTCCAAAAGAGTGCTTTGTTAAAGTACTCTTCTAGACAAGATTCTTGCCTTTCAGCTGATGGTATCTAGGCGGATACCGACACACGAGTATCAACAAATATCCCACTATCTAACATCGTCTACTCAGAGCCCCGAGAGCCGTGTCTGAAGACACTACGCCTTTGTTTCAACCCGAGGGCAAATAGGTCAAGAGGTCTGCTCCCGACATAATCCTTGGTTTTAGGTTTTCGAGTGAATCACTTTACAACCAGATCGTTCGGCCGGATCATTATTTTCACGGGTCAAATCCACCAGGAAACATCAAAGCGGATATTTCCAGCAAAGGGTAAAGCAAGCTTTTTCTCATTTCGAATGTTCAACAGTTCGTTATTGTTTTATATGAAACTCAGTTCGGTCGCACATTTTGCATATACATATATGTACGTAAATATGTATGTTATATCGTACACAGGGTTTATTTTTGTTTAACTGTAGAAATTTCTTCACTGAATTACTTAATACATAATAAGCATACTTGGAAATTATTAATATAATTAACAATATGCTATTAATTTTACTTATTGTGTTATAAATTATAATTCAAAACTAATATTTCTGTATTAAGGTATACTACAAATGGATCAGAATCTGAAAACCTTTAAGCTTTTAAGTTAACTAATTATACCTCTAAGCGTAAGATTTTAGTTATAGTATTATCGGTATTTTCCTGTGAGAGATAAGGACCGGTAAGAAATGAGCCGACATACTGAGGTCGGAAAACCGCTCGTAAATTTTGTAATACTGCGGAAACATCAATGCAATTCCTATTTCTACCGCATAGCAACATTGTCTGCGCTGCTGTCCGCTGATCTGTAGTGTAGTGATATACGACCCGGTCTAAGTGCTGCTTTATGTAGAGTTTATACGTATTTATAAATTTACTTGTTCCATGGTCGTAAACGAAACTGGTGAGACGTGGGAGTGTTCAACACCTCTCTGCGTACAACTACGCGGATTACAGTCGTGATGTTACGTTTTTTTGTTTAAAAGTTTTACACTGTTGCTACCATCCGCTTTTCTAACTCAGTTTTATTGTAAATCTATCATATCAGATTTTGTCTTAAGAAAGAAATCGCCAACAAAGGAATAAAACAGTCTTTTGTATTTGTTACATTTATGTAAGTGACTTCCTGTAACGTTTTATATATCTATTTCAATGTGCAATAAATTTTATTCTGGTGACGTGTCAGCAATATATCTTACATATAAGGATAGACGAGACTATATTTTTCTATAAATATTCTGTCGACCACCTGTCCAAGATTTAGTAAATCGGTTAATTTATTATAAAATTCACCTAATTAAATTAATTTTTAAAACTTTTTTATGAACCGAACCTTAAAAATTGAATTCTTAATAAACCTCGCAAAGAACGAACTCTTCTAAATATCGTATACGTCGCTGCGTCATACATCAGTCACGTGGCGATTGTAACGAAGTGAAGTGTATATTGACCATAGCTGGCCCGTTCTCGCTTGTTCAATAATTGGGTCATACTATGTAGTTTTCCCAAACAAAGCTGTGTCTACTTGCCTCTTGGACTGAGACACAAGGGTTTACCGGAACTGAGCACACTGTCTTTATTATTGTGCTCGATACATTTTCCCCGTGCCCAGAAATCGAATATTATTGGTAAGAGCGACAGAGGTTTCTTTTATGTACGAACACGTGGACACGTGGTATTCATAAGATATTAACAGGTTAGTTATTTTACTAATTGTAATGAAAAGTTTTTATATGATTATTTTTTATTTACAGATTTAAGTATTGCGTTGTACTCTGATGGCACATAACATGTTATATAAAATTAACAGTTTTTTCGGCACGCCTATTAACGATATACATACATATCTTCACGCCAAATCCTTACAGGGTAGGCAGAGAGCACGGATTTTATTGATGATATAAGTTCTTAAAATCAAGATTGAATCGATTCTCTTGAATCGTACGTTCAATAGAATCCATTAAATCCAGAAAAAGTATGTATATAAACATAATTGCATATTTTCTAGGCATGAAACAATTATCCCTAATGATACGAACTGTGACATTTTTACAACAGTTTTTGCCATGGATAAGATTCTAGTAAACAATAGCGAAGTTAGAAATATATTTACTCATATTTGTAATACATAGTTATCGGATTTCCAGTTATATAATTTCAGTTTATTCACTTAAGGTCTTTTATATCAAAATTTTCCGCTGTCTCTTAGTAACATTTGATAAGATAAGCTAATCAGTACTCCAAGTACCAATTTATGCTGCTGAGCACGATGGGAAATATTGTTTACTTTATTTATAAGCTAATCTACTTTAGTCCTTAGGGTACCAGCGCATCGACTGACCTGAGATATGTCGTTCAATGCTATTCATTTTTCATATGCATGGAGGCAACTATTCAGCTATGTCAGCGTACTTACGTATTATGTGATTCTACAACATAAATAGATATGCTTTGCACTGTTTAATGATACTCCGGAATCGAACCAGGCGCTCTCGCTCAGCAGTCGCGCTTGCCGTCACTCAACAAACGAGACAGTCTATAAGGCTCTATTAATAATTGATAATTTCAAATGATGCCGTAGTGTATATTCGCAGAGTTATTTAAAATAGTTATCCTTCTCTCTGTTACGAAATGGGCCGAGCATCGCTTTTTCTCAAAATAGGTCGCACAGCTGTTGCAGTTCTGACATCACTATTTTATGTGAGGTAGGTAGGTATACTATAACTGGAGTGATTCTTAATTTAATAGTTACGAAAACGTCGCATGATATTTTTAAAATATCTCGCTTTTAACGCTCTACTAGATTAAAATACCTGCCTTGTTGGTCGGGTGGTTGCAACGTTGATCTAGAGATCCTGGGTTCGAATCCCTGATCCCTGAATCGGTACTATCGGATTTTTTTAACTTATACTTTATGGTAGAAATTTCTAGTAGTGACTCGGATTTGTGACCGGTGTGTAGCAACAGACTCACTACATATTCTATTGAGGGACTTAAAGGTAATTGTTCAAACGTTGGTGTGTACTCCATTCCTCGCCTGCTCCTTCGGGGATTAAAGGTGTGAAGTTACGGTTTTGTTCGACGATTTTACGATTGAACTGTGTGTATGGGCTAATTCAATGCAAACTTTTGTACATCCCTGTATTTCTACCTATGCTTAGACTAAGGAACCTGTATATTGTTGAATCATGAAAATTTGTCTGGTATTTTTAATTCAATAGCGACTGAAAAATTCATATTAAAGTTACTGCTGAATCCTTTTAAGAATTGTACCCTACTTTCATTCGTTTTGCCATAAAAAGTAACAAGAAAACCTAAACAAGAAGAGAGCAAAACAGTATTATGGAAGTAAATAATACGGAAAGGCAAACACGTGTACGGAAAACGGTGCATTGATAAAACATTCCTCGTAAAATTTCATTGGCCGTAACAAATGTTTTTGGGAGTATAACTCTTTTTGCTAATCAAAATTTTATTGCCTCGGGCACTGGAAGTTTTACGATTAAGAGTTTTTCGTACTCAGTATTTAATAGTATATTCATAATAGTCAGTCGTTACGCAATTTTAGAAACGATTGTTTGATTTAAATTTTATCTATTTGGTAAAACAGATTTTGAATTGCTACAAATTCAGTATATTTTTATGTTCAATTAAAACATATAATTACACATTACACAATAACGGCTAATTAAACATTACACAATAAACAGTAACGAGTAATTAAACATTACACATTGCACAGTAACGAAAAATTAAACATTATACATGACAGAATAACGAACAATTAAATACATATTACACAATACGATCGAAGTAGGTAAATAGCGTTGAATACGCAGACAAGTATAATCATGTTCTATCTCTGACCCAAAAGAAATACATTATGTTAATATGTATAATTAAAGTCATTCAAATCTTCTCCGAGGCGAAATGTTTAAAAAATCTGAAAATAATTATACACAAATGCCTTTATCAGTGGAGCTCAAACTGCTGCGCTTATCTGTTGACTCGTGAAATACCTATTCCGCCTCCGACATTCGTCTTGGGGCGATACAAATCGTGGCTCCTGTGAACTCACCTAAAACCGATACAAAGGCCAATGGCGTTGAAAGGTCACGGTTACGAAAACACTTCAGAATTATTTGTCCAGGTAGATAGCTGTTTTAAAATTAAAATGCTCGATGGTGTTACGTAGATACGAATTAGGAAATTTAATGTTGGAATTCATAAGTCGTAGTCATATTATGACTTACCGTAGGAACGAAATGTTCAGATATATCGATTTTAGATGCATTCATGAAGCTGCTGGATTCGAAAGGCCCAGGACCGGATGGAGCGGCCCGATTAGGGGAGGCCTATGTCCGCCAGTGGACACAAGAGGCTGACAATGACGATGATGATGATCGATTTTAGGTAAAACATTTATTGTTATTTTATAAAACCAGTTACCAGCAAAGAAGCATACTGTTTGAAGGATTGTAATTATTCTTACCACGAGATTCTTTTTTATCCATACAGACCTGAAATGCGAAACTGGTGAAACGGGAATGTACTATACTCCTCTGCCTACGTGTTCGAGGAAGTACAGGCGGGATGTCAGGTTTATAATAAAATGAATCTAATAGGAATACGCATTGTTTAATTATATAGATACTTACTTCTGTCACATATGTCTACATATTATACATATGTACGTACATACAATGTGGCTCTCAATTGAACGCCATCTGTAATCTATAACTAAATTACATATCACATGTCCAAGATATGGGACAGATATTAAATCCAATTTCAGCGTATATTCAGTGATCATTTAGTTAATTGATATGATATCTATAATTACACTACTTTGATCTGGGATCATTGATCGATCGATGTCTGGCTTTTTTATTAACTTGGAACACTATTTCTCATAGAAAGTGTGCGTAGTACGTCGTTTATACGGATATATTATCATTATCATCATCATCAATGTCGGCTTATTTCTGCCCACTGCTTTACACAGATCTTGCAATAGCACGCCAATGAGCTCGCTCTTCCATTCTTCGCATCCAACCATGCGATATTCTATATAAACCCCTATTCATTAGTAGCGTTACGGGACCTTGGGGCTTTCAAGACGGAATAAATCCTAAATTTATCTGAAATACAGCTTACTAATATAATCCATTTGATAAGCTACTAATTGACGTTGTATTTAATTGATTTGGAATTTTGTGATTTCGTATTTAATGTAGCAAAACTCTTCTCCTATACTTATATCTTAAAATTGAAGTTAAATTTTTTTAAAGTAGTAATATGATTTTAATATATAGATACAGCTCATACTATAAAGTCTATATCAACAACTTTAATAACTTTAGTACAATTAAATGTAATGCGTTCGTATTGCAAACTGAACACATAAATAGTGCAGTCGCGTCTCTCGATATGCAATGTCGCGCCGTCCTAAGTACCGGTGCGTCCGAGCGGCGTCAGCGAATTCTCGTCCTTATGTAAACCCTAATTACACCCAACACGGTTCAAAGTTACATGACAGATACAACACCCTTCTATTAACAAACGCCGAGTGCGTTTCGTCAGCCCGAGGGTTCAACGTTCTGAAATGCTTACACTGTCAATTTACTGTACTGAAGAGAATACTTAGTAAACGCTAATTAAACCATACTCTGGATAACAAGGTTTTTCGATTTTAATACAAGCACGCAATGCCTCTTTCAAGTCTCGAGTGAATCCTAAATGTTTGGAGAGCAGTGGTTGTTTTTGGTTTATACATACATTCGCATATACTAGATACGTACGAGCATGTAAAATAATGGATAAGGTCTAATAAAAATGTTGTTATTAGTTCTTACTTTATGTGATTTTAATAATAAAAACGGAAAAAAAAATTGTTTAGGTAATCATTCTCCTAGACATTCTCCGCTATAAAAACTGTTGAAAATTACGCTACGCAAGTACAATTCGTACGTAACAAATATACAGAAGTCCGCTTCATACCGAAAGTATTGTAGAAATGACAGCGTCACGATCGCCGTTAAGCTTAAGCTGCCGAGCGTCATTTGTCATCCATCAAACGGACTTTCTACAATTTCCCGTCGCTTAATGAAATCCCGTCATCCAGTTCATTCCGCGTCGGCGACCGAAACGGCAGCGGACGTGCCGACCTTATTGTTGTCTTACTTATGTAACTATTGTAACCGAGCCCTAATATAAAACAATGTTACTAAATTAAATCGCCTTGATAATCAAATTTCGGCTGTATTACCAACCGGCAAGGTTACGATTAGATTGAGAAGGTTCTCAGTTGAGACATTTCGTTGTGGAATAGGTTGACATAGGTCAATTTTGCGGCCGAGCAAAATTAATTAGTGTCCAACATTTCATTATGGACAATAACGCAGATGTTGCGAGCCGAGACGCGGTAAATACGTGCGGTGTTTTCGAATGGGAATAATGAAATAAAGTTGATGTAACTGCTGGAGGCTGTATTCTGGACTTGTGTCTAGAAGTTAATATCTCACTTCTAAAGGCCTAGTCTACAATTTTATGTATAACTACGACATAATTACAGTCAATGAACGGAATCTTGTAAATAAAAAAGGAATTTTGCCGATACACAAGTATAAGATTCTACATTATTTTATAAGGGTACTGTTGTTTTATTATGGAAACCTTAAAGCGGCAAACTTTTAAATCGGGGCGGCTGAAATTTTAAAGGTTTTCGTTGTTTCGTTACGAAAAATATTTTCAGAACTTGGTTTATTAAGTCAGATAACAGCAAGAAAAGAGGTGAAATTTACTGTAAAAGAATAATTGTGTATTCCGGAATATGATAGCTTGTCTTATCCTAGATTAGCAGCACTGAGCTTCTAATGAAATACAGATAGATCTTCATACAAAGATTGAAATATTTCTTAAATGATATTTATTTTCTGGTGATGCAACATTCTATGTAATACGTACTTCTGCGTATTTTGTCATTACAGTAGACTCACGCATAAACAAAAGCAGTTCTCAAAAGGGGTAACATTTCATTTTTATCAGATTATTAGAAAAACGTAATTAGAATTCAAAATTGTCATCAGCGTTAACGCGAGGACATAACATTACAACGATAAATCGTGATTTGAATTTAAATTTATTTAGTATACAGGCCACAGAAATGAATACTCTAGCGGTCTGCTGATTTCTGAACTTGCTACCGGCGGCCATATCTACATTCATTTCTCTTTATTTAATGTAAACGTGCGCCGAATTACATTACTGTAGCAAAAGCGTGGAATTAACGAATGTACAAATATTTTTGACTGCACCACTTAATCTAAAAGTTAGCGACAAGCGGCGTTGTAATTAACTAACTTTGATTTTATGACCTCAATCGCTAATTGAGTTCAACTTTTACAGTCATAACACAGGCAACGCAAATGCAGTGGTTAATTGCCGTAACAGTCGGGATGCGAATTTTTAATTAGATAGTAACTTGCAGTGCAATCCGTGGTGGCAGCCCGACTGGCGTGTCGGAGAACACGAACCATTTCAAGGAAGGCAATATGCCAGTCACTCGGTTGTTACTGTTTTTATTTCATGTGACGTTCATAAAGTACTTCTCAGTTTGTACCAGTCAGATCCATATCCCTGTGATACTCGATAACACTTTAAAATGATTATTAAAACTATATACAACGTGCGTTATATATGTATTTTATATAAACTTAAAAAATCAATAAACGCGCATAATACATAAAGTTGTAGCGTTTGAAGATATAGACTACAATGTAAAACTAATATTTGAAAGGATTTTTTTAATGTTCAATTAGTTTAACGTATTTAAAATTAAATAATTTGAACGCACCAGTATACCATACAACGCAAGGTGCCATATAAATATAACCTTCATTATCATTAGAAGATGAAAGCATCTAATGTAGCGTATAATCTAACACTGGCCACATTCAACATCCGGCGAGATCCCGCGGGAAATCACCAAAAAAGGTTATTTCATACGTAGATGGCGAGTAAGCAACCTTATAGATTTTTATAACACTTATATTAAAATTTTGTATCTATGTGGTAGGTACTAATATTTTACAAAATACGTTTTACTTATTAGCGCTTTTGTTATAAAGGGCTAATTCATAAAACATTCATTATTCATACAGTGCCACTAAAATGTTCCTCATTATTTATTAGTAACATTTTAGTACCTTTTAGTGGATTAGGTGAACACATATTTATTAAATATTAATATGTTAAAATTAATTCATAATTAATTCTTAAAAGCAAGCATTTTAGTGTACGCGAAATAATAACTCGGAAAATGTATATTTAATGTTAGGAATAAATTCATAAATCTTTATAATCCATATAACTTTAATAAATTTAACGATATTCTCCAAAAGCTTATACTTAATTACCGAAGCCTTTGTATTTTAGATAAGCTATTCACAAGAGTTTTAGTATAGAACTATTTATTGTTTTATTATACAGTGCGCAAAAGTACTTCGCTTGCGTCATGTAGCTGGGAACCATTAAAATAATTTAAAGAAAGATAAATTCTAATTATTCTCTCAATTTATTATGTTTTAAATATATTTTAGTACTATCATGGAAAAGTTTTAGAGAATGTAAAAATAGGTACTTGCTAGGTAACCATGCTACACCATAGGCCACACTTTCGCTTTACATGCGGTAAGGCTGTGGCCAAGTGTCTATACTAAAAAATAAAAAAAATAATATGTACATAAAAATACAAGTCTCATTGTTTTATATTCTTCAGTTATGTCGTTATCATCTTAGGCCTTTACAAAATTGCCGATTTTCAATATTAATTTATCATGATGATAATGATGATGATTGATACTACATATGTATAATACATGTAGTTATGACTTTTTTTTATCTGTTATATATTTGTTTGCCCGCTGTTTTATTATTCTTCGATATTGCAGTTGTGACCACGGAGGAATCGAAAATGTTTAATTTCCTGTACATAAAACAGCAGTCTCATAGTTTAGACCGTAATATTTGACGTCAAACGCTTTGAAAGCACTAAGTAATAAAGTCAACTTTCGCCAATCGATATAGAAGTTTGGAAAGCGTATGCAAACTGTTGCGTTGGGCCCGGCCTGAACATATCGCTTGTGTTTGTTTAGGAAATATCGTGTTTGTGCGGTGACGTCCAGTAGCACAAATATTGTTTCGTTCGCATCTATTTTCGACGTCGCGTTTGTTTAATTTGTGTAAATAAATATGTCCATTATATGCGCCGATAGCCTAATGCTTTCAGTCAGTCTGGGGTTCATTTTGGTACACAGTTCGGAGATGTTAAACTTATGTGATATGTCAAGATTAAATACACATGATATAACAGTGAATCAAATATGGAAATCTGAACACCGTGGTTCGCCATAACGTTTCCTAAGACACGTTGGCTAACGTGGTAGAGTACTTCCATATTAAAAACTGGATCGATAATCGGATAAAAGGGAACTATAAATATCATACTATTTGACTAAGCTTAGAGGATATCATTGTAATTTAATTAAAAATACCACTATCTCTAAAATAAGTGAAAATATAGAGTACCTACACCTTTTTTTTCGTAAATACGGAAGAACAGTTGTGTCTGTAAAGTTCTAGAGACGATCAGCTGGAGTGGACATCTGGGAGACGAAACAAAAGTTTTAATACGAGACTGCTCATTGTTAAACGACGGCATTCATAATTATTGAGCCCCCTAATGTTAAATAGCTTTTATAAACAAAACATTCCTGCCACAAGTATTAATAGGTAAACCCAATATGTGTGTCCCACTAGCTGTATATCTTTGTGATTTAAATAAACATATGCTTTTTATTTGTTGCTATTTGTGTTTACTCCAAAACAGCACTTTAACTAATGTATATTGTTAGGGTTTTAGCTTTTTTGATATATGAGAGAAAGAGACCAAAATTTTTTATAACAAAGATGTTAATGAAAGTGTTTAGAAATATATATTTAATACTAAATTGCTCTCAGCCACCGTGGTACAATATTAATCCTTGCCATTTTGAGATGGGACAAATGTTTAACAATGAAACCATTAAAAAGATTCGATGATGATCATGAATAAACAGTTGTAAGTAGGAACTCCTAAGATTGGTTTACAAAAGTGCATAAAAATTAAAATATGGACAAAAGCAGGGTTGAAGAACAAATTAATTTATCGATTAAGCCTTCAAGCAATGCGAGCTCTATTGCTTAGCGGTCTATGTGTGTAATCGTAAAACCTCACGCTGAAAGAACTTCAACACCGGTCAGTTGACGTCAAGTTAATAATAGACTAGAAGCAGGTGTCTCTCAAAATTAGATAATCCGAAAATTAACTTTTCGATTCCCTAACATTCAAAAACGAACAGGCTAAAGTCATGCTGCACCAGGATTTCAGTTCAATTAAACTTTTAAAAAAATTTCGCACTGCGGAAAGGCGCGGCTGACGAGATCGCAGGACATTGACCCGGCTGAAATAGAAATTAATAGTAACGGGCCTCACCTGATCTATAGTTATAAAACTAATATTATTCTAGTTTGTTCTAGTCCACAAACTATTGTGTTACTAACCAGGCTTTCGTTTACAAACTAAAGATCCTATGAACGACTTTTACAATAGTTTACCGCTTAACTCTCTGATGCACTGATCGTTTAAGATTAGGGTAGTTTTTTTTAAGTTACATAACTATTACGGCAAGACAATTTCAATAAAGTATCCTTTCTATAAAAATGCGGCTATAAATTTCTAAAGAAGAAATCTAAAAATAATAAATTTGTAATAGAGATACATTCAAAGTTAATTCTTCTTGTACATACTCGTACGTCGTTGGACTCTCGGCAGAGTGGTCACGTCATGATTCAAGGCAACATTCCAAATCATTATTAATATGTATTAATTTATCTTGTTCTCCTTTTGTAAAGATTTTATAAAGAACGATTAGCATTCTTTACAAAAATGTTTCCTACTTTAAGATTTTTTCACCTATGACCACGTTATCAATAAATATTTTCCATAGGCTTCGTTTTGCAATCCGGATCGTACTATTCATTGGACAACTACAGACATTTTGAAAATTACATTTTACATTAATAACTGATTTAGTTCTGATCTATTAACATTATTTTGGATATTCATTACCTAGTTATTGATTACGTATTAATGAACTTTATGAGGAAGCAATAGTTATGAGGTGGCAACAGATGTTAGTGTTTATAAATTTGCGCTCAAAATGAACCTGCAATTTTTAGCGCATTCATTTAGTATATTTTCAATACTGCGTCGAAATAGTGCAGGAAGCTTGCAGGGTCGGCGACCTCACTGAACTTCGGCTTATGCGCCGAGCCGAAGCTTTACTACAGTTAAGTGCTTCACAATTAAAGTTTGTTGAGTATGAATGTTTCCCCTCATACCCATATTGTTTGGAACATTGGTGGTATGTTTACATTTATTGAGTTTTCCATGTGAAAAAATATTTTTTTTTTTTCGTTGATGACTTTTCGACGACTTAAAACGATTACTAATAGTATTTAAATAATAGAGATAACGAAAAAGAAGAGTAAAAGTGTGAGAATTATTAGTACCCACGAGACTGACACTATCGCGATCGGTCCGATTCCATTCACGTAAAGTCTAACTGTGCTCATGTTTCATTCATCGATGTGTGCAAAACTCGACACATTGGACGCTTTATTTAATCTCTGTAAAAGACTGGATCCATTTTGGAGGTCTCGAGCCAAGTATTACTTATATATTACTCGTTCACCACATTTTTATGGTACTATTTTATCACATGAATGATAAAACGTTTCTGTTCGAAACTGTTATGATGCACGTCCATGGGCGATGTGTATGTTTTTTCTTTTCAGTTCCTGAGGCGACAGCAGTTTAATTCGCCAATGAATCAGAACCTTAAACGATCGCACAGCCAATGAATGGTTGTCTTGTTCTGTAACAGTTCACATACATTTAATGCCGCTACAGGACTCGCATAAGCTGAGGATCTAAGTTCAAAGGAAGTAGCAATTGAGCACATTAATTTGCACTGAGCTCATGGTATTCAATTCATGTTTCATTCGCTCTCATTTCGCGCAGAGTAAAAAAATGTATTGTAACATAATGTTTTATATGGGAGACTGATTATTTTAAATATGAAAAGTGTTCAGGGAATTCTTTATTTACAAAAAGTTACACGACAATAAACAAAAATATTAGATGGAAAACAAAGATTTGAGGTGTGACTACTTAAAATAAGAATTATAATATAAACTATAAAACAACAGATTTTTTAAATGTTCAAGTCCGTATTCCCTGAAGGGGTTGGCAGCGGAGTGTCATACACTTTCATGATCCACCTCTTCAACTCTACGTCCAACCAAGGAATACGTGCCAGTCAATTATCATTTACAGTGGACGGACCCAACCTCCAAGATACTACTAGAAATTCTGTAGGTTCTCCTGGTCAGGTCAGTATGTCGCAATGCCAACTTCTTAACTGAACCTCCTTTTCTATAAATTCTGAATATATTTAAATTGAAAAAAACTGTTACAATTCACAAATATAGGAACTTCTGTATTATTTTTTTTCTTAGGTCTCAATGATTCGTGTTATGCTGTTTTCAAGAGTACTACTATCCATGGAATCTTTAAATAATGGTATGCCATTAGCGCCTAATCTGCTTTTAAAATTGTCTACACATGATATTTCGTAATTCACCAAAAGAAAGTCGATTGCTATGCAAATTTGAGTAAATAAAATTATTCCAAGCCCAACAGAATTGAAATTATGATATGTTTGTTTCATCTTATCATCATAAAATGGACAGCCAAGCAAAAATCAGAGGTCTTTTTTACCTAAAGCAAAATCCGTCGCGACATTTACATAATCTTATCGTGGCAACCGACGGCGGTTTATTTCCGAAATAATATATATTTACAGGGCTATCTATGTCTTCGGCTAGGGCTGCTAGCTGTCTAGACTTTGACGAAATTGGCCTAGATTAAAAGGACTTCGATGTGAATCCTATAATTTAAACGTAAGCTAGACGTTCATAACTTCAAAATTTAGTACGTAATGTAAATCCGACTGTTATTTTAAATGGACAAGCGTTTAAAGCTTTAAGAAGAGTAAAACTTTCATTTACGTTTTAAATCAATAATGTGTGCGTAAGAAAAATAGGACACGATAACTATACCTGCAATCATTCAATTATACATTCTTAAAATATGGAACGTCTTAAGACAAGCCCGGCTGAGTTAACTAAAAATTATGAGCGTTTAAGCAAGACGATCTATCAAATTGGCAGCCCTGCTTCCAGGCCGTCGTGTTAGTGAAACGCGAAATTGATATTCCACTGAAATGAGAAAAGTTATTTTTTTATATATGTATATCTGTTGCCTTTAGCCCTTCTTAGTATAATTGGTTTTAAAAAATGTCCCTTCGTATACATTCAAGGTAACAGGCGGTCACGTCCGCTCGTGGTAAATGGTCAACGTGCCCTAGAGTTAATTGTAACAGATGACATCTCTGAATTAAATTTTAAAGGAATAATAATATCAGAAAAAAACTTATAATATAGAAATAATAATATATTTTTCACAGAATATAAGTACGTCTTAAGATCGAGCTCAGCGGCGTGCTACTGAAGAGGCGTATGTCCAGCAGTGGACGGAAATAAACTAATAATGATGACAATAATGATACGTCTTAAAGAAATGTCATATGTCAGTTATAGACATTGAAGTAAGTCGAAAGAAACGCTTAGTTTTGTCATTTCATTTTTAAAAAACATTCTTATGAGCTATTTTTCACGCAAATCTATACAGATGTTGGCAGCGATTTACATACGGATATACATACAATTTTATGACTTTGTACAATTCCGGAAACGAGTACAAAATTACTATCTTCCTCGGACATAAATAAATTATTTACCATCGTACATATATACTTCATAATGATTTAGTTATGTGTACAATTATTATTTTGGCTTAAATTTGATCCTAAAAACGATTAAAAATAAAGCACTTACAACCAAAATAGAAATTCTGATATCACCTCAGAGATCAGTTAGTAGTATGTTTTTCAGTTTTTTAAACTTCTATAAATCCCAGAGGAACGCAAATAAGAGTAACATAAAATGGAGTGCTTTAATAAAACTGGCCACGAAATAAAATAAATAACGCGGTGTATGTCGTAAAAAGTCTCGTTTGGGCACAACAGTAAAGTCTTATAATATTACTTCCAGCATAAACTCAGTGAGTTTAATATCGCGAGAAGCCGTTAAATGCGGATAATGAATAGATGTAATCAGGCACTTGCGTTCACAGCAACAGCACGATAAATGGAAATATCTACACGTATCGTACCCAGACACCGAACCAGTCAATTCCGAGATATATTGTAACTTTCTACGTAGCCTAAACTTTATCATAATTTGCAAAAACGATGATTTATATAATAAACCCAATTAATAATATTTAACAAAATAATACAATTCAACATAGATGTCAATTATTTAAGAACCAACAATCAATGAGTAACAACACGATCCACCGAAACTATCAGAACAAATCTGCACGTATTAACTAACGTGCATTTGTGAGAAACTCCAACATTGGGACCTATTTTAGAAAATATACGGGAGCAAAAAACAAAACCTAATACAAGTGTATTGAATCACTTTGCGAGCTTAGCACCCGGTACGTACCGAGATCCTTATTTCGTCACGAGTTTAGTCCTATATCCTTCCTCAATCACCGCTTTGTGTTGCTTACAATATCTGATGAATACTGATGAAGAGTATTGTATACAATGAAAAGTATCTAGGTGTCGCGCCAACAGGGACTCTAATTAATACTGTTTGCATACATTATCTATCTAAGTAAGTTATATTGACAAGTGGATTCTATTTTAATATAGCTACCAAATTAATCATATGCGATATTTTGGAAAAATATGTATTAACATAAGTATATGAAGTTTATGAGCCATCCAGTTACTTTAGCACAAACTCTACCTAGTTTGGGAATGGTTGGTGGTGTATTATACCTATACATAAACATACGTTAAATAAATGTGTAAATAAATCTACAATTCTTAGAACTATTAGTATTGTTATTATCAATACACCTATGTTAATTACATACTAAATGGGAATTTGTCATTTCGTTAATTTCAGTATACGAGAACTACATAATATGTATAACTTCTTAATCCCATCAGGCAACCCTACCCATCTTATTTTAGTCTTAATATACTAATTTGTCTACACCAAACAACCGAGCAAATGCCTCGTTCATTGCGTTGTCTGTAGTATATATTTTACTGAACATGGGTCGGTAACATCCCGAATATCAGCGATCCCCGTTTCGTCACGACACTCCAGGGACGCCCGTAATCCCACTGCAATCCGTCGCCAGCTTACATTAGCTGACGTGACCTGTGTGATGACAATACACGTGAATACAACAACACGCCACTTGAAATTCTAATTAGGGGCTAATGAGGTTACTTTGCACCTTTATTAGTCTACGGCGAAATATAACTTTCATATGGTGCACTTACTAAGTTAGTTAGTTTCATTTTTATTATTAATATCTTTTGAGGGTATTACTTTAATTATAAGTTACCTAACTTAGTTCTTTGAGGGAAAATTTCAAAAGAAGTTCGTAGAGACAATGAATTATCAATATGCATTACTTAACTCTATTATTGGATATTAAACAAATGTTACAAATTTGTAATTAGTTATCCATATTCAAAAATATCTTTATTACAATTAATATCTGTAATTTGTCTGTTCATCTATTAATATAATTATAACGTTTTATAAATAAGTCTCCCATTGAACTGAATATAGAAATGGTACTCGCTATTTATTATTGGGAGCATTAATGAGGGAATTAATGAATGAGCGTTCATAATGCTTTCAGGATAAGACCCGCAGTATTTAACAAGTGAGATATATTACGTTTAAAATCAACATAAATAGGCTTTAATGCGAACATTTTATAGAAATGGCGTTTAATAAGAACTGGTTAAATTCGGCTCTAACAGGACACAGCTAACATTAACTTAGACAGGCTTTGACAAATAAGGTTGTGACCTAATATCAAGGCCAGTGATGAGTCTTTATTAGATCTCTGACATAACTTTAGAAGCTTGTTTAATGTGAGATGTAGTTAGGCAATGGTGGCATACTAAATTCAAATAGGACTAAGTCCTTGAAATTTATATCTCTTGTCCTCCCCATCTGGATTTCGATACATATTTTACGTTGTAATTGAGAAAGAAAGTATGAAAATATATGTAGGTATGTAAATAAAAATTTGTTATCATAGGAAATTAACGACACGTTATAAAAGTGATGAACGTAATCGTATTATGATTTGATTACACGAAGGTCGCGATGCCAAGACGCCATAACGGCGAGATAATACTTTCATTAATTTCGTAGCCAGCACAATGCCGATGTACATACGCTATGTCATTCACCTCGTTTCGAAGGCTCATAAAATTACAAATAATGTAGTAATGTAGTAAGAAGTGGAAGCAGTATATTTTTTGAAGTGAAAACTTCTACCATATCGGTGCGTTAAACGATTTTTAGTATATACTTCAAATGAATGAGCTAATAAATTTATGTTAGCTGTAAATACACAGTGCGCGATCCGAAACATCTTATCCAGTCAACTGTTTTACAATCTATACATGACGGCATTAATATAAAATTAACTTTGCATCTGGCAACTTAATAAAGTTACTATACATGTAAGTTAAATGAAAAGTCATACATAATTTTCTGACATTTGCTAGTGCTATAACGGAATGGACTGATTAAAAGACTGTAGAACTAAAATCCAAAAAATAGGATATCAATATCTAGAGTTCGACTGCAAAGGCACCTGTTATCGCAATTATTTTCATAGTGCCTGTATTGTTCGATATTCTGTGGTCGAACCGCTTATAACACGTTAGGCTATATGTATGTACCCGTCAAGTTAAAAAAAGCCTGTCCGTTTATTCTTCTAAATTTTGCTGGATTCATTTAAAGACGTTTTCGTTTATTAGTAATACTGCATTAGTTCACAAACTGTGCTTCTACTTTCCGCAACCAAATGTACATGTAGAAGCTTGCATAATCAGGGAACATAACATTACTCTTAGCAAAATATGCTTAACAAAACTTTGTATTGGAAAAAGACG